>JACEGR010001348.1:0-173540 GCA_014170235.1 Listronotus bonariensis
GGAAGTGGGAAGGGGAGAGTGGGGGAAGTGGGAGGGGAAAAGAGAGGGAAAAAGGGGGAGTGGTGGAAAAGCGGAGGGGAGGGAGTGGGGAAAACGGAGAAGTGGGAGGGGAGGGAGTGGGGGAAAGGGAGGGGAGGGAGTATGGGAAAAGCGGGAGTGGGGGAAAGGAGGAAGGAGTAAGGTTGAAAAGGTGGGAGGAAAGGGGGTAAAGAGGGGGAAGAAATAGGGGGAAAAAGGGGTGGTGGGAAAGGTTGGAGGGTAGTTTTGTTTAAAAGTTTAAGTCTGGAAAAAAGTCTGAAAAAAAAGTCTGGAAAAAAAAGTCTGGAAAAAAGTCTGAAAAAAGTCTGGAAAAAAGTCTGGAAAAAAAAGTCTGGAAAAAAGTCTGGAAAAAAAAGTCTGGAAAAAAAGTCTGAAAAAAAGTCTGGAAAAAAAAAGTCTGAAAAAAGTCTGGAAAAAAAAGTCTGGAAAAAAGTCTGGAAAAAAGTCTGAAAAAAGTCTGGAAAAAAGTCTGGAAAAAAAAGTCTGGAAAAAAAGTCTGGAAAAAAGTCTGGAAAAAAGTCTGAAAAAAGTCTGGAAAAAAAAGTCTGGAAAAAAGTCTGGAAAAAAAAAAGTCTGGAAAAAAGTCTGGAAAAAAAAGTCTGGAAAAAAGTCTGGAAAAAAAGTCTGGAAAAAAAAGTCTGGAAAAAAAAGTCTGGAAAAAAGTCTGAAAAAAGTCTGGAAAAAAGTCTGGAAAAAAGTCTGGAAAAAAAAGTCTGGAAAAAAGTCTGGAAAAAAAAGTCTGGAAAAAAGTCTGGAAAAAAAAGTCTGGAAAAAAAAGTCTGGAAAAAAGTCTGGAAGAAAAGTCTGGAAAAAAAGTCTGGAAAAAAGTCTGGAAAAAAAAAGTCTGGAAAAAAGTCTGGAAAAAAAGTCTGGAAAAAAAGGCGGGAAAGTAGAGTCTGAGGGTAGAGGAGCGGGGAAAGTAGAGGGGGAGAGGAGAGGGGGCATAGTGAGAGGGGTAGAGGAGAGGGGGGAAAGCAGAGGGGTAGGAGGAGGGGTAGAGGGGGAAAGTGGAGGGGTATAGGAGAGGGGTAGAGGGGGAAAGTAGAGGGTGTAGGAGAGGGAAGCGAGAGGGGTATAGGAGAGGGGGTTAGTAGAGGGGGCAAAGTAGAGGGGGAAAGTAGAGGGGGAAAGTAGAGGGGGTGATAGGGAAAGGGGTCGAGGGGGAAAGCAGTGGGTCGAGGGGGAAAGTCAGAGGGGAAGTCGAAGGGGGGAAAGTAGAGGGAAAAGTAGAGGGAAAGTAGAGGGGGAATGGAAAAAGGTGTGATGGGAAATGAAGGGAAAGTAGGAGAAGATGAGCAAAGGGGAAGAGAAGGAAAGGAAATAGAAAAAGGGAGGTAAAAAGAGGTTTGGCAAAAATAGAAAAAAGTTAGGGAAAAAAGGGGTTAGAAAAAGCAAAAGGTTGGGCAAAGAAGTAGACGAAAGACGTGGGAAAAAAAAGTTGGCAAAAGGAAGGACAAAAAGAGGTGGAAAAGCTGTATGTTTATTTGCTTAATCTAAAGAATCTATAAAAACTTCACAAAACTGCAATGTTAGTTTATTAATGTTCTATATAACACCGTTAAAATACAACACAACTGGTCAAATAATATTTACAATACTTAAGTAAATTATTAAAGTATGATAAATGGATGCTTCTCTTGCTTTAAAAACCTGCTTCGGACCTTTTTCACCATTTAGTGTTTAGCGTTTCAGAACAATGGAAAAACTATTTTTGTGTCGGCATCCTAAAAAAAGGTTTATTAATATTATTATAATATTGGGTTTTCCCTTTTAACGCTAAGGCAAGAATGCGCCGGTAAATTTTGACGGAGTACTCAGTCAGTAGTGATATTTTACTTTGGAACGCTACACGACTGAACAACGCTTAGAAATCGTTAAAACTTATTATCAAAATCACTGTTCGGTTTGCCAAACGTTCCATGAACTGCGTTTAAGCCACTGCAATATAATTTTTATAGTTTGTTTTATTTTCATTCCAAGATAGAGCGCTGAAAATGGAAAACCCTTTACTTTTATATATCTTGGTATTTAATATTTATACAGGTTTAGCCCAATAAAGTTTTTGGAAGTAAATCAACAATAACTCGGGACCGATGCGTTACCATGTCTTCATGCCAGTATTATTTGTCTAATCTCTACCTATTAGTGTTCGACACGCTTTAGACCATCTTCTTTCTATGCATTTTCTATAAACTTTTTCATTTAGCCGAACATGTTTATAATACTTAGGGCTGCATTCAAATCCCTACATGTATACAAATATTAAAAATAGTTTTAACCTGGTAACTGGTCTCCGGTCCTAAGTAAAAAAAATAATGTTATGCATAACTTTATTGTACTTGTTACGTATATTAGCTTAAAAGTTAGGATATAAAGGGCTTATCGTAATAAAATAAGCCACAAACACGAAATATGAGGTTATTATATACAGGGTGTATACATTAGACGTAGCCAAACAGGAAATTATTTTTAAAACCAGATATCTCCAGAAAACGGCTGCTTAAATCAATTTTTATTAAAAATACATTCTTATGTACAATACACACCCTGCCAAAATTATCGCATATTCTCGATTTTCTCCATACGCTTCAATACAACAATGCTGTAATTTAAATGGCCATATCTCTTTCAATAATTAGGTTTTACTGTTAACAATACATTCTACAGGGTGATTAAAAGTTTTGGAATATATTTTATAATATTGTTCTATTTTTAGTTTTAGTTATGACTCATATCTGTTCTTTATCTTTGTATGTCCAAGTATGTAATTTTGTGGATACTCGTTTGGGTTCTTACCTGTTTGTATCCCTGTTGTCAACCAATAAATAAATAAATAAAATAAATACTTCTTTAAATCATAGAAATAACCATTTATACACGTCTAGCCACTTAAAGGTTTAAAGACAATTGTTGTCACACAACACTAGCAGGCAGAAATTAGACAAAGAATGCCTGCATGTAAACATTCTGAATAGAATATCTAATCGTGCTCGTTTTGTTGTTGCTGAAACGGTATCGTTTCTACGCATTAGCAAAAATTTCACATTGAACCTTTTGAAGTGGCTAGACGTGTATACAGGGTGTCCAAGAATATGTAAGCAATCTCTTGGATTCATATAGAACCCGTCAAAATAATGCGGCAAGTTCCTATACATTTTTTTTCTTAAAGCCCCTCTTTCCAGAGATATGTGCCATTAAAGGACGCCGTTGGAAATTAGGTTTTTTGAATAACTTTTATACTACTTGGTATAAAAAATATTTTTTAATATGATTAATACAAGTAAGGACTTTTTTTAAAATGGTATCTTTGTAAAATATTTGCCTTTAGTTCGCCAGGGGCGGACTAACCCTTACACAATGGGGTTATTATTTTTACACCCTGTATAATAAAGAAATGAATTAAGTATTTTTGGGTAGCTTATATCCTTGGCTAAAAAAAGGTACTCTTGGATGTCGATAAATTAAAGCGTTTACGAGAAAAATAGGTTTTTGTTAACATCTAAAAATAATAGGTTATTCTGTTGAAAATGGTACTAAAAAACTTGTAAAAAGATTTTTTTAAATTTTTACGAAACTAAAAAATAATGTTGTAGTATTGTGGAGAGTCTATGTCGAGCCGACAAACAAAATTATTAAATACAGCCCTATTTAATCAAAATATTGTTTTTCTCGAAAACGCTCCACTTAATTGATATAGGACAAAAGTACTTTTTTTTTGAAAAGGTTTTAAGCCATTTAAAAATGCTATTATTATATTATTCCTTTATTATACAGGGTGTAAAAATAATTATTACTATTGTGTAAGGGTCCGCCGCTGGCCAACTAATAAAGGCAAATGTTTTACAAGGATATTATTTTAAGGAATTCTAACTAGTGTATATTATATTAAAAAAAATATATCATTATACCAAGTACTATAAAATGTATTTCAGGAAAACCGATTTCTAGTAGTCTTTTAAGGGAACATATTTTATAAGGAGGGGCTTAAGGAAAAGATTTTATAGGAACTTGTCACATTATTTTAATGTGTTCTCTATGAATCCGGGGATGTATTCTTGGACACCCTAAATGATAAACATAGTTATAACTTAACTCAGTCTGAACTACCGAGGTACATTTTTAAGAGACCAGCTAAAACTTAGCTAATATTTCAAGAATTGTAAAGCTTTCCAAAATAAAATTAGTAATTACTCTTATTTCAAAAAATGTAATAAAAGGCTAAAAGTTATTTTGTGTGGTGTGGTTTTTACAACGTTACTGGTGACGTGAGGCCTCACAGGCATTCACATTAGTAGTCGTATTTAGTAAAATTATGTTACGGGTACTGACTTTTATTTTATTACATGATAACTACATATATTTACCTTTAATTAAAACAATCGAGATATAAGAAATTGTTTATTTTTCTATTAAGAACTCTTCACCATCATTTAAACTATTAAAAGCTTAACAACTTAGACTTCTTCTACATTTTTCTGGAAAACATAACAAAACATGAACTTCTAACTTAACTCTCACTTTTTCATACGTAAATAAGACGTAATAAAATAATAAAACCAATTTTTTTCCAGCTTGAAAATGAGCGTGAGTGGCGTTGGGGCTGAGAGACCGCGACAATACTTTGCGTGGGCTTTACTTTACTTTACTAACCAAAACTATCCCCCTCTACAATGTGGTCGCATCCAAACTCGAAGGTACTGTGGCGCATAAATGCGGGGCGCGCGGAGAAAGGTGTGAGATCATTTTTCTCTTCATTCGCTCGGCCTCTCAGCCCCACGTCACCAGTTAAAGGTTAAAATCAAAAATTGTTCCTAATTACCATGTTTATATTTTCCATTTTTGAAGTTTTATTGAAATTTAAAATAATTTTTTTTCTTTATGATAGAGGGAGTAAAAATAATTATCACTATTGTGTAAGGGTTAGTCCGCCCCTGGCGAACTAAAGAAGGCAAATGTTTAACAAGCATACCATTTTAAGGAATTGTAACTGGTATTTATCATATTAATTAATTTTTTTCATTATACCAAGTAATATTAACGTTATACAAGAAAAAATCGATTTTCAGTTGCGACCTTTAAGGACACATATCTCTGTAAAGAGGAACTTTGGAAAAATATTTTATATGAACGTGTCACATTATTTTTGTGTTCTATATGAATCCGAGAGATTGCCAACATATTCTTGGACACCCTGTATAAAACATTTGCATCCATCCAAATCCCTAATCTAAAATCTTAGAAATAATTGTAAAACTCAAGTAGTCAACTAGTAAAACAAATAACGTACGTTTTTGGGTAAACTTTATAAATTTATTTATCATATGCATATGTACCGATCCTAAAACTAATATAACAAAAAAAACTTTAAAAAGAAATGTTAAAATAAACAAAACGTTTCTTGCTGGCAAAAACAAGACGCCCTAATATTAATTATTATACCAGATTAAGTAATATTAAAGACAAGATCAGTACCTATTGAGTTATGGATAATATTAGTGTACCTGTTATGTTTTTAAATTATATTAAAAGTTAATATACACAAAAATATATTATCCAGTTACTTACTTACCTTTAAATATAGGAATTAAATAACTCACACATAATTCTACAAGCAAATTTTTAAATCAATAACCGCACAACATTCACACCGTCTGAAGAAGAAAGACACGGCATTTATACACGGAAAAACCGCTGACCAAATCCCGTCTTAGTGTGTTTATGTCGGAGCGACGAGGAACGAGGGGACCAGCGAGGTAATAAGAGCGCGGTAATAACAGCGAGGCAAAAGCAGCGTGACGAATTTTTCTAAAAGGTTTTTTACCTCTCTGCTTAAAAAAAAACAATATAAGTTGTTTATGTTGGAACGACAAAAAGACCAGCAAGGTAAATACAGCGCGGCGAAAGCAGCGAGGTAAATACATCGAGGCGAAAGCAGCGATGTAATAGGAGCGCGGTGATAGCAGCGAGATATTTATTTGTTTTGTTACTTTTAACAGCGAATAACTTGAAAAAATATATTAGTTTTCCAAAAAAAAAAAAAACGTATAACACATTTCTTTGATTAAAATTACTTTTTCGATCGACTCCTGTAATAACATTTCGCACCCCCGCTAAAAAGTGTCATAACTCAAAAAACATAGTTTTGAGAAAATTGACATTAAAGAATTTAGTTCTCTTGTGATTTCCTGTATCAGTTACAATGACAATTTTTTTAGTGCAAAGAATAATATTATTAGCACTAATTTATTAGCGCAGTGATTTGTTGAAAATATTTATTTTTTGTATTTTTTCGTAAAAAAAAATTTAGATCGATATTGTGACACTTTTTAGAAGAAGATATTATTTACTTTTAAGGTTAAGCTAGTGAAATATGAAAACACACACAAAAAGTCTATTTGTTTTTATTATTACAACGAGTTATAAAATGAGGAATAACATTTTGGAATGTGATTATTCTGTAGCAAATTTAAAAGATCCTTCTTCTTATTCTCTTTAATGCCAAGTTCACTTTTGTAGGCCTGTTGTAGAGTATTTGGAATAATATTTTTTTTCTTCCGCATAGATCTACCTGCTTAAAGTCTTCGTCTTTATAGGATGTTTTGTAGTAAAGGGTGGTAGGATTTTCTTGGATCAACTTAAGAACCTTTACTTCGGTAATCTTTAAGGATTTAAAGCCAGTCATGCCTATCTCGTCACACAATATTTTAAGTGAATAAAAATCTGGATAACCCAATTCATTTACATGGTAGGGCTCTTTCTTTCTTTTTGCTGTACGGATAATTTGCGCACACTGACTAGGCACGTAAATAGGTCCAGACTTTAAACTTTTCTTTACAGCCTTCTCAATAGTTGAGTGAACAGAGTCTCCTTCACTCTGACTATGCCCGCTTATCAAATATTTATGAGTTATTGATCGTATTTTTGGGTATTTAGACAAAGCATAAATATACAGAGCAATTAAAAACCGATTCTTCTGCTGTCCACAACAATTATCTGAAAAGAAAACGAAGTCGAGCCCATCTTCATTTTTAACAATGTCTAGTTTTTTTTCTATAAAATCAAGCACACATGAACCAATCTCGTCCGCTCCCCTATTACCGTGCCCTTCATGCCAAAAGTAGCATTCTGTTAAGCCTGTTTTTAATTCAGATACGGTAAAGTTGTAGCAATTCAACTTTGATTTATAGTATAAAACCGATACAGTTCCTTGAGGAACTGGGAGCACTGCTTGCAGATCATAAACTGAGACAATGTAATTGGGACTAGCTCTGTCCTTCTCCATGTCTTTTTCTTTCCTTGATAAATCTTTTTCTTCTAGATGTGATAAATACTTATTTTCCAACTTATCCTTATCATCTCCAGTGGCAATTTCATAAGCATTACATAACTCGCAACGATCTTTTCTAGGAATGAAAAAACTTATATTAAATTCAGTGTTAAATATTTTTGAAAACATCACTAAATTAGCGTAAGGTAGATTATTGTCTAGGCATGTTTGTTATAGTTATTAAATATATCGGTTAAATTTTTCCCGCTATCAATATATTCCCTAGTCGTTTGCTGGCGTAGGTAATGACTCTCAATACGTGGGATTGAGCGAATATGCTTACAAACTCCTTCTTTAATTGATGCATCCACTTTTTTATGGTTTTTGTGTTTACCCCTTAAATCTACTTCCAGAAATCCTTTTTCAACTTTATCGACGACTGTCCTTGTAATTCGGTTATTAATATCTAAGGTGGCCATAAAAAAAATTTGCATACACGAACTGAATCACCATTGACATAAAAATAAAATGCATTATTATGTTCTCTAGGTTTTTCAGCACTGCTGTACCTGTAGGCTGGTTTGACTGGCTTCATGCAGTTGTGAATAAAACTTCTTTGTCTGTTGATGTCGCCCAGAGCCCAATACTTTTGAAAAATCTCTTGTCTTGTATTTTTATTTATTTTATTGGAGCATTTCAGCCAGCATTTATCCCCACAGGGAGGTCTAATACTCCTAGCTCTTACAATTTTTTGTGATTTAGATCTTGAGGTATATGCTTGGCCAGAGTTTCGCATTTTCTTTGCCTTATTACTTAACCATTCTTCTGTTTCTGCTACTCGCTTCTTCCCCCTCTTTTAGGCTGAACATTTTGAGTATTTGCCCCTTCAGTACCTATCGTTTGCGGGACTGTAATATCTTGAGTGTTTGCAACTTGAATATCCGCTACTGAAGTGTTTGCTTGATTTTCTGATTCTTGATCAGCTGCTCCTTGACTATTAACAAGTTGAGTGCCACTGCGACCGCTGCAACCGGAACTACAACTCGAACTGGAACTTGAAGATCTAGAAGAAGAAGATCCAGAAGAGGAAGAACTAGAATCCCTGCTATCTGACTCGTAGTTAGGATCCTTGACGGAATCATCATCATTATCGCTAACTAGGTCTGATATTTGAACGTCGTTTTTCTGTTCGGGTAAAAAGTCAAAACGTGGAAGTGAGCTGCAAGGCGCATTATTGCCATTATCCTCGGTCTTATTTCCGTTTGCATTGCAAATAACATTAGGTGTAGCATTTTCATCTTCTACGAACTGTATTTCAGATCCTTTCAAGTTTTCGTCTTCTAAAAATTAAAGAAATATTATTATAGCTAAATTACAAAAAGTTATAAGTTAAGTACAAGCATTTCACAAAAAAAAATGTAAAGTATCCGTTGTTTATTTAATTTTACTGTTAGTTTATTTAATGTTCATTTTAATTTAATTAAAAAAAAATCTGCAGGTTTATTATTATTTCTATTTTAAACAGAAAAATAATTAATATAAGCTAACCTGAATTCGATACTGGATTTGGTTCCGATGCATTATGCTTTGGGCTCTCGTCTGGCATCTTCTTCAATGCGAGAGACATAATTCTGCGTGCTCGTGAGTTTGACATTGCGTATTGGGCAAGTGCCAAGCGGGTTCTATGAAAAAAGAGAAATAACACAAAACTCTAAGTTAAAATTTAGATAAAATAATAATTATGATTTAAAAACATTTAACAATAATTCAAAAAAGTGTCATATTTAAAATAAAACAATTTAGTTAATTTTTAAAATAATTGCCATGGGTTCTAAAAAAGTCATATCTAAGAAATTGCACATTTAAATTTAACTATTGGTACTTACGTTTTCAAAAAAGTGACACAACTTAAAATGCAACTGTATTTCGCACAACACACAAATACTTATGTAGTTGAAATATCCTAAAAGACAGTCACAACACAAAAAAGAACAGTATTTTACTTAATATAATTGTCTGATATATTTATTAATTCCCTGAAAGACTGTCACAAAACGAAATGTGACTATTTTCTGGATGAATCGCGACGTGCTTAATGTGATAAAGTCAAAAGTAACACTGTCGTGGAAGACGCGCCGCGCTGATGTTGGCAACAAAAAAGTGTCACATCGCCATCTCACGGACAATACTTGAAATAGAGAAGTGACGCTTTTATGCAAGAAAGATCGAGGTATTTTCATATTTGTCACATGTTTATCTCAATAATAACGTTTTTTTGAGTTGTGACACTTTTTTAGCGGGGGTGCGATTTCAAAAAATTTCCATCCCGAGATCAAGTAACCCCCTGGGTTTTGGCACTCATCATATATATATAAATACATACTAAATTACATTGCTCCTGTACAAGATACAAAAATAAACTTAAAATAAAAAAATGTATATTTGGATATACTCTTTTTACTAACAGTTCTAGTTAATATACAAGGTGTCTTAAAAACATAATTTTTATTGTCTAGTAGGTTTTTTAAATGAAACGCCCTATATATTTTAACAAATTTAGACTCTGTATTAAATTCTGCATCAAAAATATATGATACACTTTACGTCAATTATTGCTGATTTTTGAGATATCAGCGGGATGCTGATATATTCATTAACAATTAAAAGAAAGTAAAAAAAAATACTATTTTGGTTATAATTATTTTTAAATGATACTGTCACTGTTAGAATGACAAATACTATAATAAACTGTAATTAATTACCTTTCTTTGTTACAACTACTAATGGGTAAGTCAGTCATTTACTTTATGTTAGATACATATTTACTAACCTAACTCTAAAGCCAGCCATAATTGACATATTGTTGTTTTTTAATGCCATTCAGTAAATATGTGTCTAAAATAAACTAAATTGCTGACATACCTTTGAGTAGTTCTTACAATGGAAGGCAATTAATTACCTGTTATTTATTATTTGTCACTCTGACAGTGACAGAATTATTTAAAAAGAAATAGAACAAAAATATTATTGTCTTTTTTACTTTTAATTGTTAATGAGTATATCAACATACTGGTGATATCTCAAAGACCAGCAATAATTGACCTATAGTGTGTTATATATTTTTGTGTTCCATCTAACAAAGGACTTTTCCATACAAATTGCCTTTCTTGTTGATGCCAAGGGGAAGGGGAGTTTAAGCCTCCCAACTCTCCCTCCGCCCTTACCTATATATACGCTCATGGTGTGCATTGACCTTTTGGACCACCTTTATAACTGAATTAAAGCTCGACGTGTACGTGCGTTTTTCAAGAAACAAACCCAGAATTTTACAAAATTTTATTTTTACCTATGTGGTAAATGTTATTAATACAGTGTGTCCACGGTTGGTTTAAAATATAGATATTATTTTAAATAATTTAAAAAAATGAAAAAATATATTTGAGAATACTTAATTTAACAGCATAAAAAGGTTAAAAAAAGTATAAGTCTAATAATTTTTTTCTTGTCGCTTATCATTACTTGGAAAAACCGTGTTTTTATATAAGTAATTAATTTCACTTTTTATATTCATACAATATTAAGTTATGTTAAAATGTAGGCTATGTAGTAGTAACTCAAAGGTAACGATTCAACAAAATGTTCAACAAAAGTGTAAAATGGTTTTTATTTTTTAGCTATTTTATTCTAAAAAAATATATTTATTTTTTGTAAATTTTTTTCTAGGAGTTTTTCCTAACATTTACCTCCATTTTGCCTGGGAACCATAACCAATAGAAAAAAAATATTGTACATTTTTGATTACTTTTTATGCTTCTAAATTAGGTTATTTCAAAAATATGTCTTTCTGTTTTTTTATTTTTTATAGTAATTTTTGCAATTTTAAACGACCTTGTATACCCTACGACCATTTTTATTATAGCCTTTAACTTTCAGCCAAAGCAATTTTTTTTTAATGAATAATTACTTTTTTCAAAATATAAAATAAAAAAAAATAACAGGTATAGTATATCCGTGGACCCACTGTATTTTAACAGAACCACTTCTGATAAAAGCAAAGAAAATACACAGAATTATTTTTCGTCGCTGTCCTCTTTGCTTGTCTTTCAAGCGCTGTTTCCGTATTGCTCCACTATACACAGTTGCATATAAAACTACAAGATACTTTTCTTCGTCTTGGTAGTAGAACCGCTAACCTCGGTCCCCATCGCTCCGACATAAACACATCCTTATCCTCGCTGTCCCCTCAGCTTGGACCACATAACACTAACTATATAATAGAAACTGCCGTGTATCCGCTTGATACATTGTTGATTGCGCCATCCCTCGGATATGCTCCTAAGCTATGCAGCTAAACAAAGACAAATAACGTAGGATTCTAACCACTAAACCCAATTTTTTCCAGTGCCCATCTACACAATTATTAAAAAAGTACTATTTACCGCGAAATTTAAATTAATTTTATTGAAAAGTATTACTAGGTGTTTCAACTCTATACACGAAACAACTGTGTCCCTGTACAAGCTAGAATAAAAACTTTAAAAAAATACGTTTTTGTAACGCTTATTTTATTGACAGTATTGGTAAATATACTAAGTGTCTCGAAAACTAAATTTTTATTCTCAAGTAAGTGTTCTTTAAATGGAATGCCCTGAATGTTTTGACCAGTTCAGACTTGCTATTAAATTCTTCATTAAAAATGCACTATACGTAAATTCTTTAGGATTTTTAGAATAAGTATCTAAAATATTAAATAATTAATTTCATGTTATCACGTTACCTGCCAATCCAAACTATTTTTAATTATTCAGAGCGGATATACTATTTTTTACTTTACTTTTTACCTTTAATACCTTAAAATACAGTAAGTTCCACTTAAATATTTAATAGTAAACACATTTTTAACACCTTGTACAAGTACCTATACTGTCAATAAAATAAATATATTTTCCAAACAAAAACATTTTTTATTTAAAGCTTTTTTTTATTAGATATAGGGGTGAAGTTATTTTGTGTATGAATAGAGTTAGGACACCCAGTATCTTCTGGTTAGTTAAGTACTATAACTAGAAAACTTAAGTTTTCATTTTGAGATACTTAAAGAGATAGGGTTAAACGTAAACATGTTGATATCGTAATAGAAATATACTATTCTTCTGAATGACCAATTTTTTTAGTTAATGAAGAGTGCATATCTGTTACAAGTATCAATGAAATTGTATGTGTTTTGCATAATTTCTTTAAGTAACTTTAAATTACAAATATAAAGTTATTAAGTTATAAGGGATGAAAGGAAATAAAGGATAAAAGAAAGTCCGGGTTATTTATAGACTGTCAACGGATGGGGTTTACAAGAGGACAAACAGATAAAAAAAATATTTTTTTAGAAAAATATTTTTCCAAAGAAAATTTTTGCTTGTATACAAAATGTGATTCACGAAGAGACAAAGTTGATTTTGTATACAGGGTACAAAAACTAAAAAACATTATTTTTTTCCAAGAGTAAACTACCTTTATTTTTTCATTTTTAGGCAAAATGTCGTTTAGAAAATTTATAAAGAATAGCATTTTAAATTACTTTATTTATTTTACAAAAGCTTTATGAAATTGATTTTGCTGTTATCAAAAGTGAATTATTTTAAATTTTTATAATAAAATAGACTAAAAAACTATCATAACTTGCTTTTTAAATACCCGCCAACTGTAACTGAATGTGATCAAGGCATTTTCACCAAATTATGGAGAAAATGTTATAATATTTTTTATTGATAATAACTTTATTCTAAAGAAATTTTCCAAATAAAATTTTACCTAAAAATTAAAAAAAAGTGTTTACTCTTAGGGAAAAATCATGCTTTTCAAGTTTTCGCGCACCCTGTATACAAAATCACAAGCAGAAATTTTTATTAAGAATAATTTTTTTGCCGAAAAACAATTTTTTTATCTATTTGTCCTATTGTAAACCTCATCCGTGGACAGTCTGTATAATGTATGGAAAAATATTTCAGCCCCTATATTATTTTTATTTATCAAACAAATAAAAAGCCAAATAAAATTTTATTTTTATATTTTATTACATACTAATTACGTTACTTAGTTATCTACTACACAAGAACACCTTAATTGACTTACGTGTTGCAAAAGTATTGCTTTGGGAGATTTGTGGTTCAGGAACATTGACATTTATGTACATTAGATGGGCCAGGTAATGGTACATTAACTAAAAGCAAATACATTTTAATTGCATAATCATTTTACAAATATGTATTAGGTATAAATATACAGGGTGGCCATTTAATAATGAAACAATTTTGGGCATTCGTGTCATTTAAGGAAAAACGCTCGGACACATCAATTTTTAATTTTAAAGGGAACATTTTTACCACCCCCATCTGCAACCCTCTAGCAGGGTGGCACTCGCCCCCATAGCCAGAATGATTATTATTTTATTTTGAACATTATATAACTCTTATCATATCCCCTTAGTTTAAAGTAGCTTGCTCTTACAAGTAATTTAATATAATATTATACATTAAAAAAATTAAAATCAAAATTTTGACAAGGTGTCATATCAACGGGAAAAATAGCAGAAACTTTAAACTAGCCAGTGGTAATTGGAGTCGAGACACCTTCAAAATCAGGTGTCGCTCGATACCTTTTTCTACTTAAGGTTTGGGGGTGAGTCTCATTTCTGCTAGAGGGTTGCAGTTCAGGAGGGAAAAGTGGCAAAGAAATGTTTCTCTCTAAAATCAAAAATTGCCATGCATGTCCAAACGTTTTTCCTTAAATGACCTGGAGTGTCAAAATAAGCTCTGTTTTGTTTTTAAATGGCCACTCTGTTTATAAGTTTATTATAGCAAGATTTACTTGAAAAATGTATACAAAAAAATATAAAAATAAATAAAATAGTTCTGGTTTAACTTATGCCATAGTTAAATGATAATTGTTTTGCTACGATCTGCAGTTCTAAGCAAATCTTAGTTTTCTTTACATAGCAAAAAATAATTATTATAAAACAAAAATGATAAAAAAATCTTATATGTAAGTATAATTATTATTGATATTATTATTTATATACTTTACATTTTATATTAAATTAAAGGCTTCTTTTAGGATAATGATAAAAAATGATAAAAAACATACTTATATGTAAGTATAATTATTATTGATATTATTATTTATATACTTTACATTTTATATTAAATTAAAGGCTTCTTTTAGGATAATGATAAAAAATGATAAAAAAATACATATATGTAAGTATAATTATTATTGATATTATTATTTATATACTTTACATTTTATATTAAATTAAAGGCTTCTTTTTAGGATAATGGTTTATAAGTGCATATTTTTAAAATGTCCAGAGAGCCTTAAATGGAATATTTATTAAAATATAGACAGTGAAAGTACATTTAAAAAAACATGTTTTAGTAATATCTTAAAAACAGTGTCTCTGTAAGGAATTCATATATGTATGCCACTAGATTCTATGTAATATGGCACTTTCATAAAAAAGTTACACACTATTGCAAAAACCACATTCTCTATCTTTTAAAAGAATATGCTATCATAGATACCTTACAAAAATTAACATGATGTATATACTTACCAAAAATTAATCTTAATTTCTTTGACAGTAAACGGATTGCTGTTATTAAAGAATCTTGGGTGTCAAAATTAGTTTTCGATGACTTCGGTGTAGCAACTAATGGAACATTTTCTTATTATACCTAAAATATTACATAAAAAGAATAAACCCAAATGATAAATTAACTGTTTTAACAATAAATGTTAAAAAATAAAATAAAACATGAATATAAAATTTGTTTATCAACCTAATTAAGACTCCAAATTTAATTTAATGTATCAGTGTAATTACCCATACATGAAAATATTCTGGAAAATTACATGAAAATACTCAGTAATTTAATAAATTAAAACACTGAGAAATACTTACTTGTGGTAAATATTTTGTAGGATCATCCTCTTTTTCGTGACCCTCTCTTTGTTCCTGCTAGGTGCTAGCTTCACAAAAATGCCTGTCACATACTACAAATGTTTTACAAACTTGCTGAAAGGTTTTTGTTTTTGAAATTAGGATTTCCAACTTGATTAAGCTTCAGAACGTTTTGTCACGTTTCGGAAAAGTATGTCTTTTTACTAGTTGTATTCTGACAATAAGGCACTACATAACATTCACATTATTGTTTTTTAACAAAATTAACTATTTTTAATAAAAAACACACTTAAAACACAAAATATATCAGTAACGCAAAAACTGCGGCAACTACAAAAGAATAACCTAACCTTTTGTATTTTGTGGAATAACCCACGCCATGCAAAAAACCCAGAAGTGTCTGGTTCATCTGCGTTGACCGAAAAAATGTATATGCAATTATTTAAACAGTTAGCGCCCTCCCTTGGGTATGCTCCTAACTAAAATTATAGTGTATTGTTGGTTGCGTCGAACTTGTATTCATTGGCTCCCATAACACTTTCTTTTATATAGTTAGTGTTATGTGGCTTGAACTCTAAGCGCTGCTTACCGTATTGCTCACAGATCTAGGCATTAGACTCTGGTCCAGCGCTCACACATAAGCCACTGGATCAATGTTTTCCAATGAGCATCTTTCAAAAACAGCATGCCACATATTTTCTATTAAGGCATTGGGCTTACTGTCTGTATCAAACAGCTTCAATTTATAATTTGAATCCGGCTTAAGCTTAATTTTTTTGCTTTTTTCATTTTCGTTTCAAATTTTCTTTTGCAATTTTTTTTTTTTTGATATCATTTTTGTAGGGTGAAGATCTGATTACTGCTGCAATAGATTTGTTTTTTATCTTTGGACAATCCACGAAGGCTAAAAGCCAAAATACTAACGTACCGTGGGTGTCTTAAGCGAGCTTAGAGGGAGTTTGTTGACACGGGAATCAAATACTTAAAGATTTGGGGTGGATGGAGAAACCTCCGCGGGCAGCAGGTTCCACAATCTAGAAACTCTAAAGATAAAAGAATGAACAAAGTGGGAAGTTCGGGGCCTGTCCATTTGGACCATATAGGGATTCATACGTGGGCACCAGGATTTTATCTATTGGGAACCGTGAGTGAAGGAACTATACTGGACAATTCCTCAGAGCGGAAGCCATGGAAGTACCTATAAAAAATCGATAAATCCCCCACAGGTCGACGATGAGCAAGAGAAGGAAGCCTCTCTGTAAGCGAAGGATCATTTGAGGCAAAGGCCCTTTTTTCACCCTATTAGAAGCTTTTTTAAATGATTAAAAACCGAATTATGGAAAGTATATATTTGGTTACTATGATCTGTCCATATTTGGATTTTTCGACGACTTTAAACTAATTTTTATATTTTTATATTAAGGCAAGTAATACAATCAAATAACGTTAAAACCTACAACAGAACATCTAAACAATCTCTAAAAGTTGTAAAAACAATATTTCGTGCACTTTTTGAATGAAAAATAAGTACTTTTTAAATACCTTAAAAAGGTTTTAAGAAAGCGATAAAACAAAACGTTGCTACAGCGACAAAAGGACTTGCTCTACTGGCATGTTACCACTTCTACTCGCGAATGGGCATAAAAAGAGACAAACCCTTCTAATTGCGGAAGTTTCCGTTTAAGAGAAGTGTCGGTATTCCATATTAGGGATATTATTCCATATTTGGTCACTTTTCTGTAATATGTTAAAAACAGTTAAGAGTCAACATTTTGTAAATATATTTTCTCTTTTAAAATAATCTGTCTAATATAATACTTGTATGTATCTTAGCATTAACTATCCAAAGCACTAGCAGGCAGAGATTAGAGAAAGAATGCCTGCCTGTAAACATTTCGAATAAAATAACCAATAGTGCTTGTTTTGTTGTTGCTTAGACCGTATTATTTTGACGTATTAGCTCAAATTCTGCATTGAACCTTTAAAGTGGCTGGACGTGTATATAAAACATAAGCATCCATCCAAATGACCAAAAGTATAAAAATTTCCGAGATAATGGTAAAAATCTACTTTATCTAACCTACCACTAAGTAATAAAAAATAATTTGTTTTTAGGTTAATTTTATAAATTCATTTGACTTAGATAGCGATCCTAAAACCAATATAAAAATACCTTTCAAAGAAATCTTTTAAAATAGGACGTCTCAGTATTAATTATACCGGATTAAGTAATATATTACTATATAAGTTCAGTACCTATTAAGTTATATATACTATTAGCGTGCCTACCTACCTATTACGTATATTAAATCAAAAGTACAAGTTACTAATCTTTAAATATCGTGTTGCTATTGGTCAAAGCGAGCCCAGCTTCCACTATATTGTTGCTAAGTAGTAAATTAACGTATATACAATTTTCTCTGACAATATGGCGAAGGTTTAATAGAAATGAAACAAATTACTTTAGTTATGCACCAAGTAATTCAGTGGATATACAGAAAGTAACGAACATACAATATAAATGAAGGGCAAAAAAGAAATGTAAAGATATGAAATTGTAACTCTTATATTTGTTTAAATTTAGAAAACATGATTAAAAATATTCTTTTTCTGTTTTCGATTAAACATATTTTATTTAGTAGAAGGTATTAAAATTATCTTATGTAATAAAATACGTGATTAAATAAACCTGTCTAGTTTTTTTTTAATAAGAAAATTAAATTCCTTCCAGTCAAACATGTGGTTCATATATAATCTCTTAGAAAAAATCTAGCAATAGGAGTTTGAACAAGAAACTAATGATAATATTAATATTATTCTGTAGTGATTTTTTTTTAAATGCAAATCTTTAGGGATCCATAAGATATGATAAACTGGATACCATAGGCGTAAGTAGCCATTGAACCTGAAGGGGGCCCGGCTCCTACAGCCCCCCTAGTTACACCGATACTATTCTTGCTTCAAAAATCCTCTTTGTACGTTTTCTTATCACTTGAACCAGTTTCAAGCGTTAAAGACCCATAGAAGAACTATTTTTGTGTCAAGCACCTGAAATAACAAAACAATTAATTATTAGTTTAATGATAAATATAACACCTAGTTTGATGATATTTAAATATAACACCTAAGCTTTATAGGTAAGCAGTAAGTAGTGGTAAAATGCAAAAATCATTTAGGCAACTCTAGTTTTGATCCCTATACGAACTAAAGATTCGTATACTAATGAAAGAATGAAAAAAGAAACTAATAGATCCTAAAACTAATCTTATATAATAAAACAAGAGCCATGCTTCATAAAACAAACAGTAATATGTTAAAGCACATGTCATAAAAACAGTAAAGAGTTGACATTTTTAATATGTTTGCTCTTCTAGAGTAAAAAAATAACTATTATGTTTTTAGGTTAACTTTATAATTTTTTTTGTCATAGGTGGCGATCCTATATTATTAGGGTAAAGTAGAATTCAGCTAAGAAAAAGACAGAGGCGCCATAGAAGTAAAGACGGCAATTAAGTATTTCTTTATAATCGCGCCGGTTAAATAGTGTGCTAGCAACAAAAAGGAAATTTTTGAAAGCGAGACAGAACTGATGACCGCGTGGCTTTTTCTTTGCTCAATCGTAGTCTACCTACCTACCTGTTACGTATATTATCAAAAGTCCAGTTGCTTACCTTAAAATATAGGAATTAAATCGCTTATATTATATTCTACAAGCAAATTTTCGATTTCCATTTTTAAACCAATAACCGCACAATATTCACACCGATTAAAAAATGCACAGGCTCTTACACAGAAAAAATGGTTGAACAAATTGCGTCTTAAAAATATCGCGTTGCTATTGTTCAAAGCGAGCGCCACCATCTGTTATTTCCCGTACTTTTAAATAAGTTTGATATTGATTAAAGTATAGTTAATATTAGGTCGAGAATTACACACCACCATTTTTTGACCAATCAAATCCGTAATTTTAGTTGCGTTACCATGACAATCCAAATATTTTTCGGAAATTGTTTTCTTCTGAGGTACCCTGGAGCGAATTATATTGGAAATTTTTTAACATAATCATAAAATTTGTATTTCATGCCTGTCATTCACACAATGAATAAAAGAAAATGTTGTTTCCTACCAGTTGTAGTATCGTAGACATGCCATAATACGAAAAAACGTACGGTTTCAAATCCCTAAATAACATTTGTATACAACTACAGTTTGTAAAATAATATCTTAGGACTGTAGTAACAGAAATGATTGAAGAGCAAATGAAAGCTAGGTACCTATAAGTCTAAAAAAATTAAAATGTATTTTTTACCAACTGTAGTAGGGTAGGGCGGGGCTAGTTGAGCAATTTTTCACTTGATCGGTTATAGCCCCTTAAAAATAAGTCTTAATGGCTTATAACGCATACTGATGGATTAGCAATTTATTCCTTATTAATAGTGTCTATAGTAGTTTTTTTCTAATAAGTCGAATTTAGGAGCTACATCTATTTTAATGTAGCTAGTCGAGTATGCCCAACGTACCTCATAGGTGGGGTAAGTTGAGCAAGGGTATGGGGCTAGTGGAGCACTTAGAAAGTATAGTCAAATCATGGCTTGAATGTTGGATACGTTTAAAATAAAAATACATTTTGACAATTTGCTTTTTATATTTATAATCTTATAGTGACAAAACAACAAATCTTATTAATAAAACAGCAACGTACTTAGCTTAGCTTAACTATTGGATTTAATATCTATCAATTCATCTTCTTGTAATGCCTTCTGTATCTGTTAAAATTGCAGCTTTTCTTGGACCAGCCTCTGGTTATGGTCGAACTATTTCCAGAGAAAATTTATAAGTTAGATAGGTCAGCTCGTTCTCTTTGTTGCTTGTATAAAGTTCGGGTTGCAGCCTATTTTAAATCTTGAGAAGACTTTAGTGTTTTACTGTTATAAGTCCGTATCCTAAAAAATAAAAAAAATAAACATTTTACACTTAAAACTGTGGGGTTAGTTTGGCAACTGTAGCTCAACTAACCCCAACCTGAAATTTTAAAGAAAAAATAAATTTATTATAAAACCGGTTAGAATTGTATTTAAAATCTGTATACATATTAAAACTGCAATAAATTTACTTAAGATTAACACTTACCTGATTGAGAACGGAATATATTTAACTATTACAGATAAAATTTTCCGGCTTGCAATTATTTTACTTTTTAATCACAAAATAAACAATGCGCCCGGATACTTTTCTCGATCGCCGCGTCACCACTAGTGGTTGCACAATCAGTTCCCGTCGCGCAACCCCTTCTTTGCGCTATTTAATGCTTTCGCGTGAGTCGAGTTTTTGAGATATTTTGATTGCCCAACTTACCTTTATGCTCAACTAGCCCCGGGCTACCCTAATAAAAATTTAATTTAATATAATATAACAATGTTAAAGTCTAAAATTATATAAATTTGCAACTACAGTAATTGGTAAAATACCACACGTGCTTAAAATATTCCAGAAAATGTTTTCTTGGCCACGAATATTTGAAAAAAAGTATCCCTCGCAAAATTGTTATTGTGGGAATAAAAAAATTACAGGTGATACAAGATAATTTCTTTAAAAGCTGTTTTAGCTCTGAATATAGACTAGATTTTTTTGTGTGTATAAAACCAGCTGCAATAATTATTTGAAGTAAAATAAAACACCCAAATACAATATCGCTTAATTATGAAAAAATACTAAATAAAAAATAAACTAAAAATACAACAAATTCTTGTATTTTTTAAGTACAATGGGTAAGGTTGTAGATAATGTTCCATAAAAAAATGTAAACATTTTTAATAGTAACTAATAGTGCTCGTTTTGTTGTTGCTTAAACCGTATTCTTTCCACGTATTAGCTAAAATTCCGCATTGAACCTTTAAACATGGCTAGACGTGTATATAGGTAAATCGTAAGCATCCATTTTTTATTCAAATTACTATAAAGTATAAACATCTTCGAAATAATTGTTAAAATCTACTCGTCTTCTGTCAAAAGTAAAAAAAAATAACGTAGATATTTACATATTTAGGTTAATTTTATACATTTAATATATGTTTTTTAAGGGTTCGGCGGATCCATTTAATTGATGGTAGTTATTTCGGTACACGGCAAAAATAAATAAAAACCGCAAAAAAATTTAACAAGTAACTAGAGAACTAAAAACGTCGTTTCAGTGGCAAGTCTACCACCGTTGTCAAGAGAGAATTGAATAAATTAAAAAAAAAAATAAGTATTATTTAGCTTTAAAATATGAGATTCCAAAAACGTCAATATTTTTTTATTTTTTGACATTTAATATCAAACGTTTTGCAGAATCTCCTAAAAAAGCTAAAATTTTAAACCTAAATAAAACCTAATTTTTAATTTTTTTATTTGTATTCTATTTTCCCTTGGCAACGGTGGCAGATTTGCTACCGAAACGTCAATTTTTAGTTCTTTAGTTAAGTGTTTTAATTTTTTTGTTTTTTTTCTGGCGTGTACCCAAATAACTTCCATCAACTTATAAATTTATTTAACATAGGTTAGCGATCCTAAAACCAATAGATAAAAAAAACTTTTTAAAGAAATCTTTTAAAATAGGACGTTCCAATATTAATTAAATCAGATTTAGTAATATTGGCGTTATTACCTACCTGTTACGTGTATTAAATCTAAAGTATAGTTACTTACCTTTAAATATAGGAATTAAATCGCTCATATCCCATTCTACAAACAAATTTTCGATTTCCATTTTCCAGTCAACATTTGCACAACATTCACACCGATAAAGAAAAAATGGCTTTTACACGGGAAAAATGGCTGACCAACTTCCATCTTAAAAAATATCGCGTTGCTATTGGTTGAAGCCAGCGCCACCGACTGTTATTTCCGTACTTTAAATAGGATTGACCCTGATCCAAGTATAGCTAATATTAGGTCAATTATTTCGTGGCTTTGGTTCAAAGGACTTACAGTTAAGTAAATCTTTTAGACATCTAATTAAACCCAGCCAAAGTATCCTGCAAACTGCAAACATAATTAAATAATAAAATTTAAGAATAACTTTAGAATAATAATTTCTTTTTATGCAGAATTTACCTAATTCTTGACTAGATATAAATTTACCTTGATTAAAAAACTTGTTTCGAATTTTAAAACCAGCATGTTTTTGAAAATAGGACTAAGTATTTCTTGTATCAAAATTGTTATTGTTGAATCAAGAAGTGTTACAGGTGATCCAAGATATTTCCTTCAAGAGTGGTTCTAGTTTTGGATATTGACTAATTTTTTTTGTGTGCATGTTTTTAATAATTAAATATGCATTTTAAACTAAAAACATCAAAACATGGATAATCGTTTATAAACTGTCCACTGTAAAACTCCTCCAAATTTTAGAATATTATCGGCAACAAGAAAATTGTAAGTTTCTATATCGTCGGTTTAAAGGTAAAACTCTCTTAGTAATATTTACTCTCTAAGGAAATGACATCGATTAAGGCAAAGTTTGTCATAAAAAAAAGATGTTCTTTTATGACAAATATTTATATTCAATATTTTACTGAATTTTTATAGAAGTCATAAATGTAATTTATAAGTTTTTATATAATAAACTTTTACTGCAAGTGACTTAGTATTAGCTTAACTATTTTTTTTAGCAAAAATGTATTTAGTGACTTTTATCTTTAAACCGACAATATAATATGTTTGTTGGACAAGCCGGTATGTCCACAAATACATCGAAGTAACTCATAAAATTGCTTTAGGATTTTGTATATTGTTAAGCTAATGGCCCAAGAAACACATTTTACAATTTTGTTTAGTACCAACCAATTTTAGACCAGCATGGGCAAATATATCTTAGAACCTATAATACCTATAGAACCTTTACCTGGGTTTGCCTAAAATGTATTATATTAATGCAAAGTTCCTACCTTATGAAACAATTTCTTATGCTTAGTTCCTACCTAAAAAAGAAAAAAATATCAGTGAAATGATTATGAAAAAAACAAATGTCAAAACTGTGTAAAATTAATCAACAGAAAAAAATACAATTTTTTAATAAAAAAACTAGTCACAATATTTTTCTACTCCGTTGGGCATAACATTACACGAATTATCCATAGTTTGGCCTATGGAGTATTTTACAGCAAATATAAATTGAAACAACATTGTAACTGCTTGGCCTTAATAGGGACAAATAAAATTTATAGAATAGCAAGTAAGTTTTTCTTTTAAAATGTATATTTTTTTAATTTGGTCGCTTTCCGACTAAGTTAGAAAAGAAAGTACTTGAGGGGGTATAAATTTGTAACTGAACATCCAGTATATAGGGTGTCTTTAAAAGGAGCGGAAAAATGCTACCACAAATTCTTGACGCAAAAATATGACGATTTAACTTAATTTAAATTGTGTAAATGTGTAAAAACTATAGTTGTAGATAACAAGGTTTTCCGCACGATCTACTAATAAAATACCCACTTAAAAAATATCGCCAACAATAAAACGATTAACGAAAATAACCGCAACTGTTTTACCAAATAAATATTAAATAATATTAAACAGGTGATATTTTTCTTATTTTTGTTATACATATTAATTTCATTAGCAGCTAAGTCGATATGTTTACTCGCAATGCGTGGAAAAGAGACGGTTTAACGCATGTAGAATACCAACAGGTAGAGATTAAATAAATAATTCGGCATGTAAACAAGCTGACATACCGCACAGTGCGTCAATATGTGGACAAGATGTATAATATGTGTAATAATGTATATTATTACAGTGTTTTAGTATAAGCAGAACATTGTACCCTACTTAATTATAACTAACTATTTTAGTGCAATATGATACGATATTGGTCCAGACCTATTGCTCAACGCACTGTGTTTACTAGCCTATCTACCTTTTCACTTAGCTGAACCGGTATCTGTTTTATCAGTGACATCTTTCCTGGATATCGGACTAAAATGCAAAAAACGGGCAAACGCAAGACATATACTTAATACAATATTTTCTAAAAGATTTCAGTATTGTTCAAAGTTATAACTTCATGGGGTACAGTAGAGCATTTTTTTAGTTAGTAGTGCCCATTATTCTTACTTTTACATTCGACTGTTAGATATTTTGTGGATCTAATGGCTATCCAAAATACTCGTAAAAGACAAACTGTATTTATTTCTATACTTCATGAGAAATAGGTTTTGGTATATCGGCCAGTAATGTAATAAACATACAAGCACTATTAGTCACTCATATTTACATGTCGATATTTAGACTGTTTCTTTTCCTTACATTGCCAATGTGTTATGTTATTTACCTTAACCGGTATAAAATTGTATTACTCATATACATTAAGGTAAAAATTCTGTTTTCTAGACCCAGTAGCGTAGCTAGCCGGTCGCCTACGGCCTCGCGGCAAGATGAAGGTATGAATGTGACATACGGAAATAACATAGGAGAACTGGAGTTTATATGAAATGGTAATGGAAAGACAGGCATTGTGTTTAAAGGGGTAAAGACCTTTTTTTTGATCATTACCAGGGGTGTCTCACTACGGGAATAGGTGTACAAATCGTCGGAAATTTTCTGGACTCTACGGGCATTTTCAGGAATTTCCGGGAATTTATAGAAATAGGATTCTCAGGATTTTTAAGAAACATTATTTTTTTTAGAGAAATTTTTCAAGAATTCGAGAATTTCGGGAATAGGTGAACAATATTTTAACTAGTGAGACACCCCTCGGATCATTAATTTTTTTGGAGGACATGAAGGACAAACGGGGGCCTCGCAGGAAAGGTGAGGACCTTTTTTTCTTTTCCAACATTTTTTTCACGATCATTGTTGAAAAAGGGGGCCTCGCGGATATGACTTCACCAAGCCCTAGTTTTGGTCACGCAACGCCATGCCTAGACCACTTCATGTCTAGACGACGTATGTATTTTCGACTACGTTTAGAGTAGGTACTTAAAAACGCATGTAATTTTGACCATATGTAAAAGGGTTCGTGTTATCTTATACAGTATGTCCACCGATGGACTTTACACGAGGACACACTACAAAAATGTAAAAATAGACCAAGACAAAACTGCCTTTGTTTTTAATAATTTAGCAAAATGTCAAATAAAAAAGGTTTCTAGAATTTAATGAGGATCAGATATCTGAAATTTCATATAAAATAAACAAATAATATACCAAAAAATGTTTTTTATTTATTATGTTGGATTAAAACTAGGTAAATTACGTAAAAAATAATGTAAAACATTTAAAAGATTTAAAGAATATGATCTAAAAAAAATGGTTTATTTTACGTGAAATTTCAGATATGGTATCCTCATTTAATTCTAAAAACCTTTTTTAGTTAACATTTTGCTGTATTATTAAAAATAAAGGTAGTTTTGTGTTTCTCCATTTTTACATTTTTGTAAAAAAACAAAACAAAACAAATTTCTTAACGTGAATCCTAGTTTTTTCCTAAACATTTAAATTTTTGGTCTATTTATCCTATTAAAAAGTCCATCCGTAGACATACTGTATGTATTTTTGACCAAAAGGATGCAGGCAATATTCAAGAATATAAAAGATAATTCTATAATTCCATGGTTCCCGTATTTTTTTTTTTAATCAGCGGATTAAATATAAAAATAAACAACTTTAAGGATGTTTATATTTTATTAATCTAAAGATTTAACAACTAATTAGAACTATTTTATGCGTTGGTTGCAAACGAAATAATGTAAAGACAAGGTATCCATCATTGGGGTATTCAGTGAAGGCGCAAGATTAAAATATTATGTCGGCAAGTTACATTTTGCGAGGCCCTCTGCTCGCCAGTGGCGCGTTTCGTAAGCAAAATCAGGCGAACAAGAAGTCATATCCGCGAGCCCGCTTCTTGAAAAATGGTAAATGGTATCGTGGGAAAGAAATTGAGGAAAAAAAAGGTCTTTACCTTTCTTGCGAGGCCCTTTATTATTCATGCAAAATATATGGCGCGAGGCCGTGGGCGATAGCCCACGTCGCCCACGCCCTCCGCCGCCTCTAGGGGTATTTGATCTTTAATTTATTATTAATTAGGTAAATCCCAGGATACACAGAAAAAGAAGATATGATCTTGCGCAGGTGCGCGGAGCTTCGCTGTGCTTTTGCTACGTCATCTGATGACGAATTTAGGTTAAACGTGGTTTAAACGTGCGGATGAAAGTGCGATTTGTTGAGTTTTGTGTATTTCAAACGGTTTAATCTGGTTTTATAAATATTTTTTTACAAAATACGATGTTCAGTGGCGATGTGTAATACAAATAATCAAAACAAAAATTACAAGGACATAATGTTCTTTAGATTTCCAAAAGAAGAAAGTCTTCAGAAAATGTGGGTGAACGTTTGCAAACGAAAAGACAATATAAATGTTAAATATGCACGCGTTTGTTCTAAACATTTTCCAGAGGATTCTTATAAAATGGACTTAAAGGCGGAATTACTGGGTATTTCAACAAAAAACCATAGGTTTTTGCTTCTTAGAAAAAAACAAGATTCACTAACCAGAACTAACTTTATTTTTAATAATTCAGCAAAATTTTAAATAAAAAAAAGAATTAAATGAGGATCCGTTATCTGAATGTTTACATAAAATTAGCAAAATTTTTATTTAGTATCATATTTTTTTATTAATGTTTTACACATTTTTACGTACACATATATTTAAATAAAAAACGTAAAACCAGGTAAATCACGTAAAAAAGGTGTAAAACACGAAAAAAATATGATGCTTAAATAAAAATTAAGTTCATTTTATATTACATTTTAGATATGGGATTCTTATTCAAATCTAAAAAACTTTTTTATTTTACATTTTGGTAAAATATTAAAACTAAAGGCAGCTTTCTTGATCCCTTTTCAAATTTTTGTAGTTTTTGGAGCCCCTCTACAAAGCAAAACAAACTTCTCAATGTGAATCTTTTTTTTAAGAAGCAAGAGCAGTTGTATACACGACTTTCTTGAGCATTTAAATTTTTGTTCCATTTGTCCCATTGTAAAGTCCATCCGTGTACGTATGTACTGTAGACTTACAATTTGATTTTATGGTTATTTCCAATGAATTACTATGAAGTAATTGTAGTAGTCATAATGTTATGTGTTTAGTTGATTGTATATATATTTTTTAAATAAAATTATTGAAAGCCTTCTTTAGTGTAACTTTTATTTTTAAGAATTCAAAAATAAAAAATATGGTAAATTTTTACAACTCAATAGCAAACAGAATCACTCGTTATAACATATAACATAAAAATTTAAAGAAAAAGTTTTTCTTGTCAATGAACGAGTTTGCATATTTGAATAATATTTTTAGTACTAAACATTTTTTCTTTAAAATATTTTTCAATATTGTCAAAAATAACAGTACTTTTCTCCTGAAGAAAATTCATATTTTTTGAGATACCTCGTATACCACTCAAAAAAATTCATAATTGTTGCTTGCATTTTAGGTTTGCAGAACTTTTTATGGGGAATAATTTTTTTCGTAAAATTAATAATAAAAAGTTGCCCATATGTATGTACACAACTTAGGCGCGGACACACTGTATATTAGAATTATTAATTTTCTATACTTTCCTTCAGTTTTTTCCCAATATTTATTTATTGTATGATAGTTAATAGACTGATAGTTTGATGAATGTTCCATCCAACAGTCGGTAAACATTTTTCTCCTAAGAATGTAAATATAATTTAACATTCAACAAAAAGTTTTATTTTAAACAGAAACGAGAAATTAGAAGTACACATTAACGACTTTAATCTATAAAGAAAAAAGAAATAACTAATCTCTATAATATACCAACTAAAAATAAATTAAACAGTGTTAGAATCCAACATCACCGACGAAAGATATGTATTACTGTTGCGTAAATAAAAATTCGTCACCACATGACGTCACTGCGCGAACCAGACAAATTTAAGCTCGCTATAAATCATATCTTCTTTATCTTTATATCATGGGTAAATTCGATCATAAACATTCTATGGCCCGTACATATTTGGTTGAAAATGTACTTTTCCTTATCTGACCCTTTTTCAGGTAGACGAGGGGATTCTTTTGAAAATATATCCGCCGGGCTAGACAGGATTCTACAAAAAGGTACCGCGGCACGTGTCTTAATTCTATTAGCTTATATGGAATTTCCAATATTTTTAACCGACTTCAAAAACGAGGAGGTTCTCAATTCGCCTATATTTTTTTCAAGTCTGCAAACTGGCCCGTGTTGGCTAACAGAAGCAGGTGACAGTTGGCAGTACCTACTAATAATGATTTTTTTTTAAATGTTGTATTATATGTTTTACGTTTGCTCCTTTTATTGCATTTTAGCTCAACCGACCCGACGGAAAAATATTGTCATTGATAAAGAAATTTAAAAAACACATTTCGTACAAAAATTATCACATCAGCTCGATTTTAGCTTTACTTAATACAAAAACACTTTAATAACGGCCATATCTCTTTTAATAATTAGGTAAGGTATAGAAACAGGACATCTAAGCAGCTTGGGTAAACGGCAAAATTTTTAAGCCTTCTTAAAATGACATTAAACTATTTATTTCCAATAATACCCCAATGTATGTATGTAAAACGCAATGCACAGGGAGTTGTAGGGATTCCAGAAGCTGTATGTCTTAAAAATATTTTGGGTAATACAGTGTCTCAAAAAATGTAAAGGTTCAGAAGTTAGTTGTTTGAAATAGTCAGCCCAATTTTTTTACATTCAAATACACAAAAATTTTGCATATACAGGGTGCGCGCTAATTAATGATACAAAGAAAAACTACAGATTCCTTATGCAAAAAGTTTTAGGATTTAACCAAACATACCTATATCCGAAAATTGATAATAGGGGAGATACAGGGTGTCAAAGTAAAAAAATATTTTTAATTAATTTCGATAACTTTTGATACTTTTCGAATATTTTAATAAAACTCTGTATCTAGGGGTTTTTATGATATTAGCTATTCAGATCTGATAACAATTTTATGTCTAAACTAGAAGGCGCTAGCTACACTATTTTAATTTCTCTAAAACGTTCTAACTTTTTTGTGCTACTCTGTATGTACCATCTACATAAACTAATTAACTCCCCTATGTTTTCTACACAAAATAGGTATACTTTGTAAGAATCGCTATGAGCCACCGTTTTGGATATATTTGAGTTTAAAATGATAAGTGCAGTCAAAAAGTATATGGAAGAATAGATTAAATTATTTGTTTAATATTGGTGCAATTGAAGTTACGGATAATACGCTGTTTTTAATGGCATTTTCGGGTGCACTAAAGAACTTAAACGTAAATATCTTAAAAACGGTTGTCCAGAGAGATTCTTACAAGGTATACCTTTTTGTGTAGAAAACATAGGGGAGTTTACTGGTTTATGTAAATGGTACATACAGAGTAGCACAAAAAGGTTAGAACGTTTTAGAGAAATTTAAATAGTGTAGCTAGCGCCCTCTAGTTTACACACAAAAATTATTATTAGATCTGAATAGTTGATGTCATAAAACCCCTAGATACCGAGTTTTATTAAAATATTCAAAACGTATCAAAATTTATCGAAATTAATTTAAAAAAATCCCCTTTGACAGCCTGTATCTCCCTTATTATAAACTTTTGGATATAGGTTATGTAGGGTTAAATCCTAATATTTTAGCATAAGGAATCTGTGATTTTTCTGTGTACCATTAATTAGCGGACACCCTGTTCTTTACAAAGCTAATAAAAAAATTACTAATTTTTTCGTATGAAACATTATATCCAAAATAAAAATAAAATAATTGGTAATAATTAGCACGAGGCTAGGTATTTCAAACACCAATGTTAACAGAATAAATCCCCAAAAGAACTCCCTTTATATTGGTCACTTTATAGATTTTAAAAATAAACATAGGGAAAGTCTCTTTAGCGATTCGTATACCAAAAATGTAGGGTTTTTAAGATTTCTAAAGAGTCCATAACAAAAAACAATTTTTCGATATGAGGCAAATCTCTTATTTTAAATAAAATACTGTATACTTTTTAATAGGTATTCTAAACGATTAATCTTTTCCCTTTATAAAAATTTAGTTTGGGCTATAGTTATTTTTAAAAATAACGCATTTACTGACCACTGAAAAATTGACTGCATAGTGATTAAGAATATTATATAACAAGTAAAATTTGCTACCTCCAAAGTTAAAAAAAAAAGAAATACGTCAACTTTCGGAGGTAAATAAATGTTATTTTTAAAAGTAACCATACCTCTTGCTACATTTTGTTGAAAGGGGGAATATTAAAAATTTAAAATAATAAAAAATATAGTGTTCCGTTTAATATAAGAAAGTTGCCCTATACCGAATAATTATTTTTTTTTTGTCAAGAAATCCTTTAAAATCTTAAATATATTTAAAACCTTACATTTTTGTTATAGAAATCGCAAAAAAAACTTATCTTTATTTCTAAAATTCAAAAAAGAACCAATATATCGGGTGCTCCATTAAAAAAATAAACAATTTAAGTATTAGAATGGTAATTACGCCATAAGAAATACACTGTGTGAGACTGTAATTAATTTTCTTTCAAGGACTTATTATGTTACTCTTAGTGCTCCGAAAAGTAAGCAAAAATAATAAATAATTTTTGTGCGTTTTAAAGCACTTTTCGGATATCCTGTTTTTACGAAAGTTGAAGTAAATTATAGAGTGGCAATCCGATTTTGTAAAGAATAATTAATAGTTTAAAAAAACTAAAAAAACACGCTTTTATATGCAACCGAACTAAAAATTAGAAAATAATTTTTCATTAAAAAAATATTGTCATTTCATAGTAAAAAGCGTGGGGTGCATTTTACTATTTTTTCATAACTTTTCCATCATAGATATTTGCAAATATAATAATTATAACATTTAATATATTTATCACCCCACGCTTTTTACTATGAAATGACAATATTTTTTTAATGAAAAATTATTTTCTAATTTTTAGTTCGGTTGCATATAAAAGCGTGTTTTTTTAGTTTTTTAAACTATTAATTATTTTTCATTTTTTAGTTTCTGCTACTCTTGACAAAATGGCGAAAAAATTTTTTAATGAACAAGAGTGGCAAATTTTAAAATTTTTCCAACAGATTGCAACTCACTAAAAATTTCTTCTTCATTAAGTAGCAAAGTTTGAAATTTTGCCAACAGATGGCAATCCAGGCAATGTTTGGACCGTTGCCAATATATTGCAACCCACTAAAAAATTTCTTCTTCATTTAATAGCAAAGTTTGAAATGTTGCCAACAGATGGCAACCTAGGTGTTGTTTTTATAATATAATGGAATTTTTTTCCTGGCGATCCAAAAAAGATAACGGGATACTGTTTGCAGATTATTGCATTGTCATGTTTCCTTAATACGTGTGCAAAGTTTCAAAGAAATCGAATAGCTGGAAGTTGGTTAAAATTAGGCTCAAAGATTCCGTTACATAGCCAGATAGTTACAACCCAAGTTAATAAAAAAGCGTGTTAACGGCATTTATTAACTGTTATTGTTCATAAAAATTGAACACCAATGGTGCAACTAACCCTATATTTTTATTGTTCATAAAAATTGAACACCAATGGTGCAACTAACCAAATTGTGTAAAAACTAAAAAATTTCTTCTTCATTTAATAGCAAAGTTTGAAATGTTGCCAACAGATGGCATCCTAGGTGTTGTTTTTATAATATAATGGAATTTTTTTCCTGGCGATTCAAAAAAGATAACGGGATACTGTTTTTAAATTATTGCATCTTCATCGGTCCTTGACACGTGTGCAAAGTTTCAAAGAAATCGAATAGCTGGAAGTTGGTTAAAATTAGGCTCAAAGATTCCGTTACATAGATAGATAGATAGTTACAACCCAAGTTAATAAAAGCGTGTTAAAAATAGGGATTAGAATGGAAAAATTATAACTTTCTGGCCATTACATACTTTTTTGGGACACGACGTATACCAGGGATCGTAAATATCATGATATGGAATAAATTAAGACTTTTATTTTGGTTGTAAAATAAATATGATTCACGAAGAAAAAATGTTGATTTTGTATAGAGGGTTCGCAAAAATTTGAAAAACATGATTTTGCTCCAACAGCAAACTACCTTTATTTTCCATTTTTAGGCAAAATTTCGTTAGGAAAATTTATTTAGAAAAGAAGCAGGTGTTTTAAACGCAAATTATAAAAGTTTCTTGGGTCATAAATGCTATAAAAAAAAAAATTGATAACACCAAAATCAGTGTTATGAAACTTTTTGATACACCTGTAACATTTATAATGTGATTTAAAATGCTATTCTAAATAATTTTTTTAAATTATACACTCCTGAAAAATGAAAAATAAAGGTAGTTTACTCTTGAAGCAAAATAATGTTTTTCAAGTTTTTGCGAACCCTGTATACAAAATAAACATTGTTGTTATTAAGAATAAGTTTTTGTCGAAAAATAGAATTTTTTATGTCTTTGTCCTCTTGTAAACTTCATCTGTGGACAGTCTGTATATACAGTGTGGTCCATTAAGTGTGCAACAAATGTAAAACTTTTTTATTTGCAATTTGTCAGAAAATCTTATTTTTGATAAAAGTTGGTGCATGGTCCGAAACTGTATTAGCAGTGGTTAGTTTTATTAAAAGTTAAAGAATATATAAAGTAGACCCAAAAAAGCAAAAACTGCTTAAGAGTAAAGTACCCTTATTTTTAAAAACAGAACCAAATGTTAATTAAAAAAGTTATTTAGAAACAAATAACAAGTCACGGCAACTTACTTAATTTTTTTTTTTTTGAAAGAAAATTTTGAATTAACCCTGTATAATACAAATTTTTAATATTCTGATTAAATATTTTTTAAAACAGTTTCAACCAACTGACTTCTAAACAAATTTAAGCAAATCGAAGCGAATTTGTAAAGTTGAACGGAATTTATATTTTTTTGTTTAACCGCTAACTTCAAGTTTGTTGCTAAGATATTTAATAAGCTTCTAAAAATATAAAAATATGCTTTTTATTAAGGCAAATATACCATAAACAATAAAATGCTTATAAAAGTTTCTTATTTACCTTGTAAAATTTTTATGAAAGTGTAGAACAAATAACTTCAAATTAAAAAACAAATGAATTAAAACTTGAATAAAATGTCATGACTTGGCATTTAGGCATTACTTCTAATTTTAAATACCTTTTCTTTCTAACAGTTTGTTATATTTTTAAAAATAATGGCACTTTACTCATAAGCAGTTTTCATTCTTTTTGACGTACCTCGTATACCATTAAACTTTTAATAAAACTAACTACTGCTAATACAGTTTAAGACCAGGCACTAACTTGTATAAAGAAAAAAATTACAAATTGCAAATAAAAAGTTTTCCATTTGTTGCACACTTAATGGACTACATTGTATATCTGCGAACCCTGCTGTATACACCAAAATATTTTTAGGATATTTATACACGTAAAAACTCTTAAAGTTTTATTTAAAACTTTTTATTTCTCATCTCGTTAAACAACAGAAATATTGAATTTAATCAGACAATTATGCCACCCTGTATAAACTGTGTGCATACGATACCTTTGTTTTTAACTTAGAAAAAATACTATTTGGAAAACTTGTTTAGAATCAAAAGTTATGTCCTTTTTAAAAGCAAATCCTCCTATTAAAAAATTGAAACAAAATTTACTTTTCCAACTCACCCCGTATAGAAATTAGATCGAACTAAATAAACTGTCGTAAATAATCCTTATTGACCCAAAAAATCAAAGTGTTATTATTCTGAAACCATTAAGTACTTCAAAAACAAACGTAAACTTTTGCTTGTTTTGTCCGTTAAAGCTTAAATTTTAAAGCCTTTTTAGATTAATGTTCCACATAGTTTACGTCTCACAGAAAACGCCTTTACTCCACAGATTATTAAATTTATTTTTGTCTTTGTTATGTGTTTATATGCATAATAAAATAGGTTAAAGTTGTATTTTTGAACATAGTAAAAAAAATCAAATAAATTTTTATTTTTGAAGAGTGAAGACGTCGTTTACAAGTCAAAAACAATGTGGACCATCTATCTAAAGAGCTTTTAAATTTTAGCCTTATTGAACCAAAAATAAGCAAAAATTTACATAACTGTTTTTTAACAGTCTAAACGTACCTACTTAAATGCTTTAAGAATAATAAGTTTTAACATTTTTTCTCCAAATTTAAGGGAAATAAGCATGGCCGCCAGCAGGATGACTTCCAGGAGGGTGCAAAGTGGAAAAAAAAGTATTAAATATTAAAGTGGAAAAAAAAATTTAAGAGCGAAAAAAAACGGTCCTCTTCTATGAAACACCGTCTATATCTTCTCTTTCCTTTTTGTCCTCTCCTTTTGCTCCTTCCCAATAGCCAGGGGAGTGCAAGTGCACCCCTTCCGGCGCCCATGGAAATAAGGTTTATTTACGATAGTTAATTTAGGTCCATCTACTTTCTATACACCGAAAGTTGAAAAAGTATTTTTACCAATTTTTGAACAGTAGGTTCTGCTTTTAAAACATGACATAACTTTTAAATTCGAAACAAGCTTTTCAAATAATATTTTTTCAAGTCCAAAGATAAAGGTAGTTTTCTCTTACGTCATATTCCGTTAATTGCACATACCTCGTATATTTTATGATTTATTTGAATTTTGATTAGTTTTTGTGAGTTTCTGTATATGCAGAAATTTTTATCATAAATATTTTTCTTTGAAAAATTCAAAATAAAATTTTTTCCGTATGACTGTAGGTACAATTATTGCATTGTAAAAAAATCTTAAACAGAGTATTTTTAAATATGTTTAGATCCAGCATTAACTCAAAAGACCGTGCTAAGAAATTAAAAAAAAAAACAAGATTTATTTTCTTTCACCTTCTATAATGTGTGATAATTCAACTCTTTAAAAGTCTATCCCTGATTTTAAACTAGAATAGTAGTAGTTAGTTCCATTAAAAATTAAAAAAGAATAAATAACAACTGCTTAGTAAAGTACCTACTTAAGAAAATAGTTAACTTTTAGCTATGAAGTTATCGACTTGTTCCATGCAACGATAAAGGAAGCTTAACATTTTTCGGATAAATTACATTATCATCGATTTGCTCACCAAAACGTCGACTTACTTGAAAAAATATTAAAGAGAAACAATAAAATATTGTAAGTATATTTCAAGTTTATAAAAAAATATTATATAAAATTTCCTAGAAAATTAAGTATAACTTTTAATTCTAATTAACTCTTTAATAATATATTTTTTAAATACAGGCACTTCAAACAGTTCTTATTTCTTACGCATATTATGGTATATTTTTTACTTTTAATAAATATAAATACTGCTAAAAACCGCATTAAAAATGTGGGTACTTTATTGCTTTATTGTTTTGCTGTTCTAAAAGTACCTATACTGAATCTTAAATTTATGGCACAACAAATTTGATGGTATACAACAGAGCTCATTGGTCCCTGCAGATTTATTTAAAATTATCTAAAATAATGTTCGTTTAATACTTTGTTACAAATTAAAAAAAAAAAGAACACTTTTATAAGTAGCCGGCCAACGTTTTAAATCAGTATTTGGGTTGATTACATCATAAGTTTTTGCTGTACAAACATAAATACTTGCTTTTACCGATGGCAAATTAAAAAATATATATTAAAAAAAACTTCATCTTTAAAATTTGTTTTGTACTTTTTTATTATATTTCAGATAAAGAGTTACGATAATTTTCAAGAATTTAAATTTTTCTCGAAAATACTAGTTACGGGGCAAATTTTTAACCAATTTAGGTAATACCATACTAAAAAACAAATATTTAGTACTAAAATAAGATATATAAAGGTATTTCTATCATAATATTGCAAAGTCTTACCAAAAAATCTCTTTATATTAGACTTCGTAACAAAAGGACGCCGATTCCTGCTCGGACTTGTCAGGGCACTCACACAACTACCGCACCGCACACGCGTTCACATCTAAACACTGACTGAGCTTTAAAAGCTGCAAGCAAAGGACGCCAGCTAACCAGCGTTCTTATTGGTCTATTGGAAATCACACCAGTGCGACCGCCAATAGGCAGAAAGCTTATTCTCTACATCCTGATTGGTCCCTACTTCAAAGCGCTAACTGCCGGTTTTATAAAGCGGGCCTAGCACGATCAGTAATATTATTATAGTCTCTTAGGTTTGCAGTAAATCGGTAATTCCCGGATATCGACGCATTTCTTCCAACATAATCTTTGGCTTTTCTTTTTTAAAGGGATGGCCGGTGAAGATGAAGATTTATTTTAAAAAGTTAAGAATTGTCAAAGGAGACTTTTAGATTTGGGTTGTCTAATAAACTAAACCCTTAAGCTTAAGCTTTATCGGGTTCTTTGATTAAATTTAAATTTAGGAGACCATAAAATATTTTAGAATATCTTTAAATTTATTATACCCATGCAGTGAGATCACGTGGGTTGAAACAAATTTATTTAAATTTCGTGTTTTGCAAAAACCCTAAACAAATCGGTTTTTATTTTTGACAGTTTTTTAAGGAAGTCATGTATACCGGGTGGCCTAAAAATAAGCAACACTCATCAACTTTATTTTTTCAAATAAAAATACCCATGTCTTACTACATTTTTGAATGGAATTCTAACTATGTCTTATGTACCATGGCCTATACCTAAAGTCAACAGTTATCAAGAAATTTACCAACGATTTTTTAAAACCTGCAAAGATGCGTAAGTTGGAGAAATTTTTTTATTATTTATTATACTTTTTAAAATTCATGGACTGGTTTTCTGCAAAAAACTCTAAGTACTGAATAAGTACGTCTAGCCTAATTTTTGGCTACGGTTTTATCACGGTAAAATCATAAATACAGGGTACCCGAAAAATAAGTAAATACCATCTTAATTTTTTCAAATGAAATACCTATTTTAAATAAGTTTAAATTTACTAGAAAATGAACATAAAAAACTTGATATTTATGGGGATCTTTTATATATTTTTTATTCTTGTATTTTTACCTTGCAAATGTATCAATATCTCTTTAATTTAGGTAGGTATAGGACATCGTACATAAAACATTGTTGTAATTCGATGCGGAATGCAAAAATGTAATTAAAATTATGTGTTTTCATTTAAAAAATTAAGCTGATGGTCGTTGCTTATTGTTAAAAAAACCGTTATACTTACATAATTTTACATACCTATGTCCGGGGTGAAAAAGCCTGGAAAAAAACCCTCGATGAGAACAGGCCAATAAGGAATTACCGTCTGCATATTTTAAAAAATAATGTCCGGTATACAGATTGTTTCAAAAAGTGTAAAAGAAATGTTTTTTTAACTACTACCTTTTTTATTGAATTTCTAAATAGCCTCTAAAATTCAACACATTTTTGTAAACTAGATATTGGGCCAGGTGAATAAACTTAGGCAAAAGCTAATACTATAGTACTTGCTTTTATTGTTACAGGCAATTTTGTATGTTTTAGTTTTTATTAATTTAAGTAAAAGCATAAATATGCTTAGCTTTATTCACTTGACCCATTATCTCATAGCTTTTTTTTATATTTGCATTTTTATGTAAAAATGACATTTGCAAGCACGAATATAAAATGTTATTTATTTATTTAAAAAGTTAATAATACCATTTTTGGCAGACTTGTATCTTATGCATGTAGGTGTCTACCGTTTCTTACTAAAAATAAGCATTTATGATAAAGTATGTTTCAAATAAATTAACAAATAATTAATACCACAAATTGCTGCAATATACATAGGTAGGTGCTTGAGCAACTCGGAGCGTTATATTAATATAATAATAAATTCCAGGCGATCTGTGGTCGGGAAGAGAAAGCGGGGGGAGTTTAGGGGAAAATGGTTTTAGTAAAAAGATCTACAACTATTGTATCTAGACGTTTTTACATAACCTCAAAATTTATGTGAAAATTTTAAATAACCAAGTTTATGGTTTTTTATTTTTATCTTTTATGAAAAGAAAGACAAAAAAATACAAAATTTGGTAAGAACTTACCTTGGAATGTCCCAAATACAGTGTAATTTTTTTAAATTAAAATAAGAATTTTTTCCGCTTATCTTGACTTAACATCGAAAAAGCACCCTTGTTTTCAATCGTAATCGTAAAAATCTCTATTTTTCGATGGTGTAAAAATATATACATTACCACGGTAACTTTTCTCAGAAAATGAATTTCCATAGGACTATTAATTTTGCCGCTAATCGACAAAAACCGTTTTTACCCTTATAAACTCACCCCCTCGACCTCAGATCGCCTGTAATTTATTTTTCCTTTTATTTTTGTTATTTTCTTTACATTTTTCAATGGGTTTTGTCCTTGTATATATTTTTTTGTTTCAAAAATTAATTATCGACCGTGGTCTAATAATGATTTTAAAAAAATCGGATCCGAGTTTTTTGCATTTTCTGACAATATTTACCATTGAAATGTATAGTTTTTTTACACCATTAGAAAGTAGAGATTTTATTGAACAAAACAACCACCTATTTTTTGGAAAATGCCGATATTTTGACACGTGAATTTTCGATTAAAAATGGGGGTACTTTTTCGATATTTGCCCAAAATAATGTGAAAAAATTAATATTTTAAGTTAAAAAAATTACAGTGTATTTGGGACATGCAAAAGTAGATATGTTTTTGCCAAATTTCGTAAAAATAATTTATTTTTTGTAAAAGATAAAACTAAAAACCAAAAACTAGGATATTTGTATTTTTCACATAAATTTTGAGGTTATGTAAAAAGAGCGTAAATACAAAAGTTGTAGATCTTTTTATTGCCTACAACTTTCCCATGCGACTTGTAGTTTTGCCGGAAATCGAGAAACAGTATTTTTTACTTAAACCACCCCTTCTCCCCCTTATCCGACCATAAATCGCCTGGAATTTATTTATTTTTTCTTTAAATTTTGTTATTTTCTCTTTTATTTTTCAATGGGATTTACTCTACTATAATTTTTCCACTTTTTACGTTTTTAAAGGCCGGAACTAGTCTAAATGTATGTAAACTGGTTTTAAAAACGGCCACCAATACAGACTTATTACTCTCCAATCGCCGCTTCCGCTTGTCATCGTAGCCGAGGCCCTATGGTTTTGTATCCTTATACAGGGTGTTTCGGAACTATGGAATCAAAGTTCTAGGGGTTATTTAGGGCATTTTTAAATGATTATTTTTAGCTTTTAGTTTCTTATTTATACAAATAAATCGGCAAATATTCACTAAAAAATACTACCAGTACCTCTTTTAGCGGTTAGCTGCAGCTTCTATTGATTTATAAGCTTTTGACAGAAACAAAGGCTTAATTAAGGAACCAGAACTAACCATGATCCCCACCTATGCACTGTCTTTAGTTCCTTATATTTTCTTTCAAAAGCTTAATAAATCGATACACACGGGGCTGCAGCTAACCGATTGTAGATTGGAAGAATACATTATATCTGTCAAAAGCTTATAAATCGATACACGCAGGGCTGCAACAACTCGATACACACGGGGCTGCAGCTATCCGCTTGTCTTTTAGTTCGGTGAAAAGGGTTAATTTTACCCCAAGGTTGTCGATTCTGAATGCGCCCTTGATCTTTCTTAGGTATGGCAGAGAGAAAAAATAGGTCTAGTACCTTTCTCTCTCACGATTCTGACTTTGTTTTTTTATGGGATCACCGCGAAAGTGTACTCTTCCAAATAAAAACAGAATTGTCAAAATCGGCCTACGAACGCCAAAGTAATCGTGTAATATACACACAAAAAAAACACACGCGGCGAATTGAGAACCTCTTCGTTTTTGAAGTCGGTTAAAAAGATATACTGGATAAAAGTTAATATAAGCAACCGTGTTTGACGTAGGTATCTGGATAAAAAAAATCACTTTCTGTTTGGCCAGCAAAGGGATCACGAAGTCACGATACGATGGAAGTGGCTGTCGTTTCATTGAAAACTGGTATACCACAACGACAACTAGTTCTATCGTATCGTGACTTCGTGATTCCCATGCAGGTCTGGTGTTTCAGAATAAGATACTAATATTTGGGGGTGTGAATCATTGGACGATTTTAAGAAGAAAAAAGTAAAAAAAAACTTATGTTCTTGTGGCTTCGTACCGCTTTTAGAACAAAATAATTTTTAAAATCTCCACACATGTATAAATTACAAGTGTGCCAAACATAATATTTATAATTATTCTTTGAGTAGAAAATATGACAGTTCATATTCATGCTTACAAATGTCATATTTTACATCAAAAAGCGAATATACAGGGTTATCCAAATTAAATGTACGCCAATGGTAACTCCTTTATTAGGTACTTAACATATGAAATAGCTTAAATCAGCAAACTAGTAGCATTTTTAACCCCATTTAAAGTTAAAAATTAGGAAAAACAATCAAAAACTGGCTTTTCACCATATACAGTAATTTATTTTTTTCAAGACCCCCACGTATTATCCATTAGGCTGACTAGGCTACAGCCTAGGGCGCCATGAAGAAAATAGGCGCCAGACAGAGGAGTAATAGGCGCTAGACAGGAGAGTTCTTTTTAAAAAGTTTAGGTTGAGTGGATTTTAGGTGACTAATTTCTCTGTGAATAAGGTGCTTTGGAATGAAGTAGACAAATAGGCGTGAAAAGGAGAGAATGACCTTTGTTTTTTGCTGTACAAAAATTTTTTTGGTGGAAAATAGGCGCTCCGGCAATTCTAGCCTAAGGCGCCTGAAACAGTTAATACGGCCCTGCAAGACCCTGTATATTTCATCACCATTAGAAACATTTTTTAAAAACCATTTAAAAAATACCACGTGATATATTCAATTTTACATAGAAGTTCTTTACTGGCAAAAGTCAATTTCTGTGTCACTTCCTTTAAAACGGAAAATTGCATTTTTATCGTCTTAGAACGAAAGATTCGTTAATTAAGTATTAAAAATAGCATTAGCCTTTTTCTACAATCATTCGTTTTTCTAACAAATATACAGGGTGTTTACAGAATGTTGTTAAAAAAATTAAGGGCAGATTCTACTATTGAAAATATAATGAAAAGTTTATACAGGGTGGGCCAAACAGTGACGTCCAAATTTTAAAGGCTAATTTAACACTAAAACATATGAACACACTATATAAAAATTTGTCCTAAACGTCTTAGTTTTCGAACTACAGGATGTTATATTTTTTTATATTACCTTTTAGACCAATTGAGATATTTTAAAAAAAATTTGTGGGACGCCTACTATACACCAAAACACATTTTGTGGCATACAAGAAAAAAAAATATTACCAGTGTCGTCTATGAGGGGTTTAGGGTTATTATTTTTTAATAAAAAAATGGTACGCCACTGAATTTTTCTAAAATATCATGTGTTCTATATAATTTCAAAAGATTTTCCACATTTTTCTGGACACCCTGTATATTTCACTTATTTGTTTTATAAATTTATTTAAGTATCCGCATGAAATTTAAATACATACTATACTGATATTTTTAAGGGGGTTAATTATGGACTCCCCTGTACATTTTACAGAAAAAAAATGTAAGTTTTAGTATAGTACCTAAAATGTTTTTTCTTTGTATTCGGCTGTACGAAAGATTTGTCAAAGCCTTATAAAACAAATTGTTTGCAGGTGGCTGCTGTCTGTTGAACCGAAAATTTGGTAATTTTGCAATAACATTTAATTGAATAATAATAATAATAACGAGGTTTTGTCATGTGTCATTGGTCTCTTCGAAAAGTTATATTTAGTATATTTAGACAGCGCCTATCTCGTTTATTATATAAGGTAGAAAGAAACTTTGAATACAAAAATTTTAGAACATTATCTAAACCGTCAAAAAATATATTTTTGAATATACAGGGTGAGCCAAAAATGTGTGGAAAGGATTTTTTTAATGGGACACTCTGTATATATGTTACCATTAAAAAGGTCTTTTAAAAGCTTTACAAAATACCACATTTGATATACATATCGTTGAATAGTTTTGGAAAAATGGCCACTTAAATCTGGGTATAATTTTCATTACATCATAATGTCACCTTAGTGTCGATGTCGTAGGTAAGATAATGGAAATTATATCTACTATTTTTCAGATTTAAGTGGTCATATTTCGAAAACTATTAAAGACAGATATATCAAATGTGGTATTTTGTAAAGCTTTATAAAAGACCTTTTTGATGGTGACATAATATACAGGGTGTTCAAAAAAAAAAATTCTTCACCCAAATTTGGCTTACTCTGTATTTGCAAAAATACATATTTTTGACGGTATGGATAATTTTCTAAATCTTTTGTATTTAAAGTTTTTTCTACCTTGTACAATAAAAGGGATAGGCGCTGTCTAAATATACGGACCAACCCTGTACAGGTGAAAATGTACAGGGGATACAATAATTAACCCCCTTAAAATTTACATGTTTCCAATGTTCCGCTTGGCGACGCACCACCCGGTAAAACACTTGTTTTTTTTTTAAGGATAAAAGCATTTACATCCCTTTGACTAAAAATAACAGAAAACTTAAATTGAGAAAGCGGTGTTTTTTGCGTGGAGAGAAGTAACCTTACTTTTTAAAAAATAAAATAAAATAAACAATTAGTGCACTTACCTGAATTCAACGGGCGATACGTTCTCCTTTCCATCTGGGGAAAGCTGTACTTCGTCATACATAATACCTTCTTTGATAACTGTTTGGTATAATCCAGTAGTTGAAGGAAAGTTTTTACCGCCAGGGCCTTAAATTGTACTAAAAAATAAATAAATATTATTAAAAATAGTCCTTGTCAAAAAAACATTTTGACGTAACATAGTATAGAATACTAAAAATCATGCCTTAATTAAATGGTAACTAAAACTTCTCTATAGTAAGAGTAAAGTTCACTTCTCCTTCTTTTTTGTTTTTTTTTTTTGAAAACATACAAAAAAAAGATTGTTTTTGAAGGTGCATTTTATGCTCTTTAATTATGTTTATTAATAGGTTTTATTGTCAAAAAAATCCAAAGTGTTGATAAAAAAAATAATTTGGTTTAATAAAGCAACTTTTTACCTTGGGAAGAGTTCTGCAGCAATTCTAAATAGAGTTTGGGGTAAATCTAAATACAGGGATGTTAAAACTTATGCAATAGCTTTATAAAATAAGCGGTACTCACAGTCTTCTATTTAGAAGCCCACAGTAAACCATATTTTAAAGTTACCATGAAGAAACAAAAAAACAACAAAATGTAAATCCAAATTCAATGCTGTCAATAAAAGTCCTATGCAGTTCTTTTACCCAAAAAATGTTATCTAGTGTATTGAAAAAATAGCAGGTAGAGATTAGACAAAGGATGCCTGAATGTAAACATTTTCTGGAGATTTCTGACGCATCAGTCTTGCTTGTTGTTTCTTTAGACCGCATCTATTCCACGCATTGGCAAAAATTTGGCATTGAACGTTTTGAAGTGGCACGACGTGTATATTAACCCTTAAGTAGGCGCGTGCCTTTTTATAACGTAAGTTGGCGCATGGGGGTCAAATTATTCCCCAAGCGTAAACATCCAATAATCACTTTTTCTTTAAACTGCTAAAAAATATTTTAGGTTGGAAGCATTTTCTTTCAATGTATGAATAATAAAGTTGCCCAGGAAAAAAATAGTAGTATTAAAACATTTAAATGTAGAGGAACTGCAGCATATTTGGGATACTGCAGGTAATTTGGAATACTTTGATACCGAAATAACTTTTAAAGCCATATATTTTTTTTATAAACATAACGTCTTAAGACACACTAAGCCACCAAGCATTTAAATCAGGACACCATTACGAGAGTCAGGCTATAGCCCCGACGGAACGAAAATACAGATTTAAAAACTTTTTTGGTAAGTATGCAACCCATGATTATATTTACTGCAATACGTAAAATATTTAGTGTAATTATTTCACCTGTTAACTAACATTTTTAGTTTATGATTTAACTTTGATTTTGTTAATATTTCTAGAATTAAAAATTTGAAATGCTGTTGTTAATTTGGAATACTAAAGGTTGTAAGTTTTTTTTTTAGTAATAATGAAATTGAGATGGTGCTCCAGAATACAAAAAAAATAGGTTATATTAGTTGCTAAGATAAAGTGTTAGCAGTATGTTTATAAAAAATTTAAATATAATTTGGAATACACGTAATACTATATTCCAAATTACCTGCAATTGACATAATTGCTAGTTTGTGGTTGTTTTTGTTCTTTTATTAAGTTCCCGGATTTTGTTTTATTTGATAGTAACAAATATTAAAGCTTAATGGTTTTCAAATGGGAAATGTATTTTTATCAAGCCATCTTTTATCAATTAAACTAAAATAATTAATAGTTTAAAAAAACTAAAAACACGCTTTTATATGCAACCGAACTAAAAATTAGAAAATAATTTTTCATTAAAAAAATATTGTCATTTCATAGTAAAAGCGTGGGGTGCATTTTACTATTTTTCATAACTTTTCCATCATAGATATTTGGCAAATATAATAATTATAACATTTAATATATTATGCACCCCACGCTTTTTACTATGAAATGACAATATTTTTTTAATGAAAAAATTATTTTCTAATTTTTAGTTCGGTTGCATATAAAAGCGTGTTTTTTAGTTTTTTAAACTATTAATTATTTTTCATTTTTTAGTTCGTTATATCAATTAACTTTGCTACTCTTGACAAAATGGCGAAAAAATTTTTAGTGAACAAGAGTAGCAAAGTTTGAAATGTTGCCAACAGATGGCAACCCACTAAAAAATTTCTTCGCAATTGAGTAGCAAAGTTTGGAATGTTGCCAACAGATGGCAAAGAGTAGCAAAGTTTGAAATGTTGCCAACAGATGGCAACCCACTAAAAAATTTCTTCGCAATTGAGTAGCAAAGTTTGGAATGTTGCCAACAGATGGCAACCCAGGTGTTTTTATAATATAATGGAATTTTCTTTTCCTGGCGATCAAAAACAAGATAACGGGATACTGTTTGCAGATTATTGCATTGTCATGGGTCACTAATAAGTGTGCAAAGTTTCAAAGAAATCGAATAGCTGGAAGTTGATTAAAATTAGGCTCAAAGATTCCGTTACATAGATAGCCAGATGGATAGATAGATAGTTACAACCCAAGTTAATAAAAGCGTGTTAAAAACAAACTGGTATTCCAAATATGCTGCAGTTCTGGTTAGTTCTCTAATTTTAATTGAAGTCACTGTCATTATTCTTTTAAAAGCTAATAGTACACCTCACACTGTCCCAAGTTCCCATAAATTTATTAAAATACATTTTATGAGCCCCAAAATGGTTATCCTAGCTAATCCCTTTTTAATAAAATTTAAAAAAATATATAATCTTTTTCTTTACATTTATTTGTAACAGAATTTTCACATTTTGCCTAGAAAACATAAAATAACACTAAAAAATGTAATTCTCCTTAAAAAAAAACCTTAACATTTTTATAATACCAAATGAAGTATGAGTTTATTCGGGATCTGTTCCTTCTTGTTGTCTAAAGGGGCAATTCCATTAAAGCAACACTAGGCGACATATCGCATGCCACGTTATATTTTATTATTGTTATAATTATTATAATAGTTATAAAATTAATAAATATTATATATTATTTTTTCTTTAAGTTTTAATTAAAATACACGTTTTATTAATAAGTAATTAAAATTTAATGTGGCATGCGATATGTCGCCCAATGTTGCCTCAATGGAATTCCGCCTTAAGAGCTAGGCTACTGCTCACAAATTGTTTTCATATGACATTTGCACATTATGGCTGTTTTTATTTCACCCAAAAGTTTGATGTCTGATTGTTTTTGTCAGGGACAAATAGTACATCTGTTTGGGCTCCGAGAACCTTCCGCAACTCAATATACATATTGCTCGAAACTGTTACGTTAGTAGGCGCGTGGGGGTCAAATTGACCCCCACGGGCCAAGAACGTGAATTGTTTGAATGAATGGTGTTGTTTTTTTGTGTTTTTGTTATTAGCATATACCTAACAAGGTTTTAGGAAGGTACCTAGAGATTTTTTTCTAATTGTAAAAAATCTCAAAGTTATTATGACAAAGACAACGCTGGGGGTCAATTTGACCCCCGCGCGCCTTCTTTAGGGTTAAAGATAAGTATCTTACCTTTAATTCAAGCTTTTAACAGTTTCTTGTACTTGTAACGTGGTAAAAACTTTCTAGGTCCTAATTTTAATTAGGTAAAGCCTCTGGTTTAAGGAAAAAAATCCTTTTTGCAGCATTAGGCTGCAGCTGGCCGCAGAGTTTACTGGATTTAAACATCTTTTTAGTCTGGGGATCTCGCCCAAGAACCCATAGCCATGCATTATGTCTGCCAGATGTAAGGCTAAAACATGACAATTGATTTAATTATTGTTGTACACGTAAATAGGCTAGTAACCCGTTTTTGTGGCTGTACACAATAATAAACAAAAACAAAAATTAAACCGACTTTAAAAAAATTAATAAAAGCCGATAAAAAGTTAAAATTATTAAAAAAAAGTCGGGTAATACCCTATCGTCAGTGTAATTCGCAAAGTACGTACTCCATTTTTAGTAATTTTAGAGAAGCTTTTTAATCAGAGTTTTACAGTGAGGTGTGCTAGCATATAATATAATATTTTCTATCCAATTAAATTATTTTTTCACTATATGCTACCATACAGCACTGTAAAATTCTGCTTTGAAAAATTCTTGTCTAAAATTCTCTAAAATTTCTAAAAATAGGTGTACAGGGTGGCTTAAAAAATACTTTTTACCAAATGAGTATACAGTTTATTTTCTAACTACGGCACAAAACTTTTAAGGGTGATTTCTTATATCATCTTATGAAGAAAAGTTCCTATAAACATATGTCCGAGTTGCTTCGTTTCTGAAATACTGGGCGTTAAAAGCTTTTTTAAATAAATCGATATTTTATAAATATCTTAAATACCCTTAAACCTATTTGGTTAAAATTTGGTACGGTTTGTTTAATGTAATAAAGCGCTTGTAGGGATTTAGCTAGATTTACCTTATTGGGTTCAGTAGCGCCTCAGTGGGCGCTACTGAACCCAACTAGGAAAGCACTTCTTTTCGTTAAGTTGATAATTAAAAAGTTTTCCATATATGATAAGAACTTCCGAAGACACGCTGTATTACTCTAACCGTTGTTGCATTAGTATACTGCGTGTCTATTTAAGTTTGCACTATATGGAAAACTTTTTATTTTTAATTTTAGGAAAAAATATGTTTTATAAAAAGTTCTGCATGATCTAAAACCTAAAATTTTGCCGAAGAGGTAATAACTTTTATTTTTCATAATATTAAAAAATTTATAAAAAAAGATGTTTAGGATAAAAAAGCTTTTAAATAGGCAAATTGGTTTATTAAAAAAAAAAAAAAATTAACATTTTTTTCTGTGATAACGAGCGTTTTTGTGACTTCGCTGTTTTCAAAGTTCTTAAGCTTTCTGTACATATTACATTTCGAAATAAGTATGCACTAATATACCAAGTTGCATTTTTACCGTTAACTCTTAAAAAAATTAACGAGTTTTATCTGAAAAATAAACATGTTTGCATATGAATGATATTTTTAATCTTTAACATCTATTCTTTACAAAAATAATCGATATTATAAAAAATAAACGTACTTGTTGAAATAATATAATAAGTATTCAAAATGCTATTTCGATACCTTTGTACTATACTCTTGTACTCCCCTCCCCATGGTGAAATTGACCTTAACCCCTTTTCCGTAAATGTCTCACGTAATTTATGGACGCCCCCTACAGGGTATCCAAAAATTCTGGAAACGCCTAAATATCTCAGGGAATTTTAAACCAAATAGGACGAAATTTGGTAGGCCAGGGTAAAATCATACTCTACATTCAATGTTGATTTCGGCCATATTCCCAGATTTTCAATTTTGCAGAAATTAATCCAAAGTTTAAATAGCATAAAAGATGTTTAATTAAGTAAAAATAATAGTTCAAAAAAATAATTCACCTAGCCCTAGTTTTGGTCACGCAACGCCACTGCCTAGACCACTTCATGTCTAGACGACGTATGTATTTTCAACTACGTTTAGAGTAGGTACTTAACGCATGTAATTTTGACCATCTGTAAAAGGGTTCGTGTTATCTTATACAGTATGTCCACCGATGGACTTTACACGAGGACACACTACAAAAATGTAAAAATAGACCAAGACAAAACTGCCTTTGTTTTTAATAATTTAGCAAAATGTCAAATAAAAAAGGTTTCTAGAATTTAATGAGGATAAGATATCTGAAATTTCATATAAAATAAACAAATAATATACAAAAAAATTTTTTTAACACGCTTTTATTTTTTGGTATATTTTTTAATCATGTTTTACACCTTTTTTGCGTGGTTTTATATTTTTGTATTTAAATATATTTGGCAAACTTCGACACTAATTATTATGTTGTATTAAAACTAGATAAATTACATAAAAATAATGTAAAACATTTAAAAGATTTAAAGAATATGATCTAAAAAAATTGGTTTATTTTACGTGAAATTTCAGATATGGTATTAAATATAAAGGTAGTTTTGTTTTTCTCCATTTTTACATTTTTGTAGTTTTGGAGCCCCTGTACAAAACAAAACAAATTTCTTAACGTGAATCCTATTTTTTCCTAAACATTTAAATTTTTGGTCTATTTGTTCTATTAAAAAGTCCATCCGTAGACATACTGTATGTATTTTTGACCAAAAGGATGCAGGCAATATTCAAGAATATAAAAGATAATTCTATAATTCCATGGTTCCCGTATTATTTTTTTTTAATCAGCGGATTAAATATAAAAATAAACTTTAAGGATGTTTATATTTTATTAATCTAAAGATTTAACAACTAATTAGAACTATTTTATGCGTTGGTTGCAAACGAAATAATGTAAAGAAAAGGTATCCATCATTGGGGTATTCAGTGAAGGCGCAAGATTAAAATATTATGTCGGCAAGTTACATTTTGCGAGGCCCTCTGCTCGCCAGTGGCGCGTTGCGTAAGCAAAATCAGGCGAACAAGAAGTCATATCCGCGAGCCCGCTTCTTGAAAAATGATAAATGGTATCGTCGGAAAAAAATTGAGGAAAAAAAAGGTCTTTACCTTTCTTGCCCCCTTTATTATTCATGCAAAATATATGGCGCGCTCTCTAGGGGTATTAGATCTTTAATTTATTAATAATTAGGTAAATCCGATCATAAACATTCTTGGTTGAAAATGTACTTTTCCTTATCTGACCCTTTTTCAGGTAGACGAGGGGATTCTTTTTGAAAATATATCCGCCGGGCTAGACAGGATTCTACAAAAAGGTACCGCGGCACGTGTCTTAATTCTATTAGCTTATATGGAATTTCCAATATTTTTAACCGACTTCAAAAACGAGGAGGTTCTCAATTCGCTTGTATTTTTTTTCCTAGTCTGCAAACTGGCCGTGTTGACTAACAGAAGCAGGTGACAGTTGACAGTACCTACTAATAATGATTTTTTTTTTTAAATATTGTATTATATAGAAGGAACAGTTTAAAAATGTAAATTCGGTGCTCTTTGATGAGAAAAACAAAATCACAAAAAAGTTTAAAGCAAATAAATCGGTATGCTTGTCTTTGCGGTCGCCTTTGCTGACTTTCTTTTATGATATGCCGCTTGATGCAGGTAGCTATCGCACTATGGGATAGAAATTAAACTTTTGGCCAAAATTCTGAAACTCACCAATCTAACTTAAAATGAGGTGCTTTACTGAAAAAATATTGAAAAAAATATTATACAGTATTACAGATGGTTTTTGGGAACCTAAAATTTATTATATGTTATTATAAATGTACATCCTCTTTAATAGCTTATTTTTTATTGTACAAAATTAACTAAAATATCAGCTTGTTTGGTTAATTCGGTAGTTTTCTAATCAGTAATCGGATGATTACTATCTCATAGGATATACAGGGTACGACAATAGGTATGATTTTTTTTAAATGGAATACCCTGTATATTATATCACCATCAAAAAGATCTTTTAAAAAGCATAAAAAATACTACATTTGATGTGTCTATCTCAATTAGTTTCGGAAATATGACCACCCAAATCTGAAGAATAATTTTTAATTATCATTAGAAGCGTAGTTAAATCTTCCCAACTTTCTGTATTTTTAACGTATAAAATAAATAAAAACACTGTTTTGTTGGGTAGATTCTGTAAAATCCATATCTTTCATCAAAATGTTTTTTTCTTAGATAAACAGTGTAGGACAAAAAATATTAACTTTTTAAATGGATAACCTTGTAAATTATAAAAAAAACTTGTATCCGTCCTTACACTGAGAAGTAGCAAAAAGTAGCAAGGCAATTTTTAGTACAACTGAAAAAGAAAATGGTAAAAAATCTTTGACAAAAGTAGCCAGACTTCGCGAGACTTTTTGTACGAAAACACAACAACAGCTCTTATTATTTTAGTTCTTATACTTTTTTTGAGTAAACTAGGCTAATAATAAACTTAGTAAATCAAATTTTGTATATTTATGTTTACATGGGTAAGAATAATATAAATTATTGCAATTTTTTTCGACAAAGCTAAAACACTTTTCATTTAATACTTAATAATTTTAAGTTGTATGATTTTCATTGATTCTTAAAATACACTTTTAAGTTCCTTATTACCCTAATAGAAGTCGTCAAATCCTTTTATAATTGTGTGTACATGTAATTTAAAGTATCTACTTTGAAAGACACAGCATGACCCATTAAAATTTCAAAGTTGCTTTTTGGCCAAAATAATGGATTTCTATTCCATAGTGTATCGGCGCGTGGCTGTAAAGGATAGCGGAGCCTTTCTATAAAATAGTCCGATTGCGGGCGGCCTTTTTATGTTTTTTGCATTATTTTCAAAGAGTACCGAATTTGCGCTGTTAAAATGTTCTCACTATATGTTTTACGTTTGCTCCTTTTATTGCATTTTAGCTCAACCGACCCGACGGAAAAATATTGTCATTGATAAAGAAATTTAAAAACACATTTCGTACAAAAATTATCACATCAGCTCGATTTTAGCTTTACTTAATACAAACACACTTTAATAACGGCCATATCTCTTTTAATAATTAGGTAAGTTATAGAAACAGGACAAAAAGATTTAGTGGTCTCATTTATTTTTTTAAAGTTAATAACAAAATAAACCAAAATAATCTAAGCAGCTTGGGTAAACGGCAAAATTTTTAAGCCTTCTTAAAATGACATAAAACTATTTATTTCCAATAATACCCCAATGTATGTATGTAAAACGCAATGAACAGGGTGTTGTAGGGATTCCAGAGGTATGTCTTAAAAATATTTTGGGTAATACAGAGTGTCTCAAAAAATGTAAAGGTTCAAAAGTTAGTTGTTTGAAATGGTCAGCCCATTTTTTTAGATTCAAATACACACATTTTTGCATATACAGGGTGCGCGCTAATTAATGATACAAAGAAAAACTACAGATTTCTTATGCAAAAAGTTTTAGGATTTAACCAAACATACCTATATCCGAAAATTGATAATAGGGAGATACAGGGTGTCAAAGTAAAAAAATATTTTTAATTAATTTCGATAACTTTTGATCCTTTTCGAATATTTTAATAAAACTCTGTATCTAGGGGTTTTTATGATATCAGCTATTCAGATCTGATAATAATTTTTATGTCTAAACGAGAAGGCGCTAGCTACACTATTTTAATTTCTCTAAAACGTTCTAACTCTTTTGTGCTACTCTGTATGTACCATCTACATAAACTAATTAACTCCCCCACGTTTTCTACACAAAATAGATATACTTTGTAAGAATCGCTATGAGCCACCGTTTTGGATATATTTGCGTTTAAAATGTTAAGTGCAGTCAAAAAGTATATGGAAGAATAGATTACATTATTCGTTTAATATGGAGCAGTTGAAGTTACGGATAATACGCTGTTTCTAAAGGCATTTTCGGGTGCACTAAAGAACTTAAACGTAAATATCTTAAAAACGGTTGTCCAGAGAGATTCTTACAAGGTATACCTTTTTGTGTAGAAAACATAGGGGAGTTTACTGGTTTATGTAAATGGTATATACAGAGTAGCACAAAAACGTTAGAACGTATTAGAGAAATTTAAATAGTGTAGCTAGCGCCCTCTAGTTTACACACTTATTAGATCTGAATAGTTGATGTCATAAAACCCCTAGATACCGAGTTTTATTAAAATATTCAAAACGTATCAAAATTTATCGAAATCAATTTAAAAAAATCCCCTTTGACACCCTGTATCTCCCTTATTATAAACTTTTGGATATAGGTTTGTAGGGTTAAATCCTAATATTTTAGCATAAGGAATTTGTGATTTTTCTGTGTACCATTAATTAGCGGACACCCGGTAGTACGCTTATTTTAACACTCGTCGCGTTCTTTACAAGCAAATAAAAAAATACTAAATTTTCGTATGAAACAAGATATCCAAAATAAAAATAAAATAATTGGTAATAATGAGCACGAGGCTAGGTATTTCAAACACCAAGGTTAACAGAATAAATCCCCAAAAGAACTCCCTTTATATTGGTAAATTTATAGATTTTGAAAATAAACATAGGGAAAGTCTCTTTAGCGATTCGTATACCAAAATTGTAGGGTTTTTAAGATTTCTAAAGAGTCCATAACACAAAACAATTTTTTGATATGAGGCAAATCTCTTATTTTAAATAAAATACTGTATACTTTTTAATGGGTATTCTAAATGATTAATCTTTTCCCTTTATAAAAATTTAGTGTGGGGTATAGTTATTTTTAAAAATAACGCATTTACTGACCACTGAAAAATTGACTGCATAGTGATTAAGAATATTATATAACAAGTAAAATTTGCTACCTCCAAAGTTAAAAAAAAAAAGAAATACGTCAACTTTCGGAGGTAAATAAATGTTATTTTTAAAAATAACCATACCTCTTGCTACATTTTGTTGAAAGGGGGAATATTAAAAATTTAAAATAATAAAAAATATAGTGTTCCATTTAATATAAGAAAGTTGCCCTATACCGAATAATTATTTTTTTGTCATGAAATCCTTTAAAATCTTAAATATATTTAAAACCTTACATTTTTGTTATAGAAATCGCAAAAAAAAACTTATCTTTATTGCTAAAATTCAAAAAAAGAACCAATATATCGGGTGCTTCATTAAAAAAATAAACAATTTAAGTATTAGAATGGTAATTACGCCATAAGAAATACACTGTATGAACTGTAATTAATTTTCTTTCAAGGACTTATTATGTTACTCTTAATGATCCGAAAAGTAAGCAAAAATAATAAATAATTTTTGTGCGTTTTAAAGCACTTTTCGGATATCCTGTTTTTACGAAAGTTGAAGTAAATTATAGAGTGGCAATCCGATTTTGTAAAGAAAAATGGGAATTAGAATGGAAAAATTATAACTTTCTGGCCATTACCCCTGTAACATTTATAATGTGATTTAAAATGCTATTCTAAATATATTTTTTAAATTATACACTCCTGAAAAATGAAAAATAAAGGTAGTTTACTCTTGAAGCAAAATTATGTTTTTCAAGTTTTTGCGAACCCTGTATACAAAATGAACATTGTTGTTATTAAGAATATGTTTTTGTCGAAAAATAGAATTTATGTCTCTGTCCTCTTGTAAACTTTATCTGTGGACAGTCTGTATATACAGTGTGGTCCATTAAGTGTGCAACAAATGTAAAATTTTTTTATTTGCAATTTGTCCGAAAATCTTATTGTTGATAAAAGTTGGTGCATGGTCCGAAACTGTATTAGCAGTAGTTAGTTTTATTAAAAGTTAAAGAATATATAAAGTAGACCCAAAAAAGCAAAAACTGCTTAAGAGTAAAGTGCCCTAATTTTTAAAAACAGAACCAAATGTTAATTAAAAAAGTTATTTAGAAACAAAAGCTATGCCTAAATACCAAGTCATGGCAACCTACTTAATTTTTCTTTTAAAGAAAATTTTGAATTAACCCTGTATGATACAAATTTTTAATATTCTGATTAAATATTTTTTAAAGCAGTTTCAACCAACTGACTTAACTTAAACAAATTTAAGCAAATCGAAGCGAATTTGTAAAGTTGAACGGAATTTATATTTTTTTTGTTTAACCGCTAACTTCAAGTTTGTTGCTAAGATATTTAATAAGGTCCTAAAATTATAAAGATATGCTTTTTATTAAGGCAAATATACCATAAACAATAAAATGCTTATAAAAATTTCTTATTTACCTTGTAAAATTTTTGTTTCAAATTTTTATGAAAGTGTAGAACAAATAACTTAAAATTAAAAAACAAATGAATTAAAACTTGAATAAAAGGCCATGACTTGGCATTTAGGCATTACTTTTAATTTTAAATACCTTTTCTTTCTAACAGTTTGTTATATTTTTAAAAATAAGGCATTTTACTCATAAGCAGTTTTCACTCTTTTTGACGTACCTCGTAAACTTTTAAAAAACCAACTACTACTAATACAGTTTAAGACCAGGCACTAACTTGTATAAAGAAAAAAATTACAAATTGCAAATAAAAAAGTTTTCCATTTGTTGCACACTTAATGGACTACATTGTATATCTGCGAACCCTGCTGTATACACCAAAATATTTTTAGGATATTTATCACGTAAAAAGTCTTAAAGTTTTATTTAGAACTTTTTACTTCTCATCTCGTTAAACAACAGAAAAATTGAATTTGATCAGACAATTATGCCACCCTGTATAAACTGTGTGCATACGATACCTTTGTTTTTAACTTAGAAAAAATACTATTTGGAAAACTTTTTTAGAATCAAAAGTTATGTCCTTTTTAAAAGCAAATCCTCCTATTAAAAAATTGGAACAAAATTTACTTTTCCAACTTACCCCGTATAGAAATTGGATCGAACTAAAAAAACTGTCGTAAATAATCCTTATTGACCTATACACCGAAAGTTAAAAAGTATTTTTACCAATTTTTGAACAGTAGGTTCTGCTTTTAAAATATGACAACTTTTAAATTTGAAACAAGTTTTCCAAATAATATTTTTCAAGTCCAAAGATTAAGGTAGTTTTCTCTTACGTCATATTCCGTAAATTGCACATACCTCGTATACTTTATGATTTATTTGAATTTGGATTAGTTTTTGTGAGTTTCTGTATATGCAGAAATTTTTATCATAAATATTTTTTTTTTTGAAAAATTCAAAATAAAAAAGTTTTCCGTATGACTGTAGGTAGGTACAATTATTGCATTATAAAAAAAATATTAAACAGGCTCATTCAGAGTATTTTTAAATATGTTTAGATCCAGCATTAACTCAAAAGACCGTGCTAAGAAATTAAAAAAAAAAAAAAGTTTTATTTTCTTCCACCATCTATAATGTGTGATAATTTAACTCTATAAAAGTCTATCCCTGATTTTAAACTAGAATAGTAGTAGTTAGTCCCATTAAAAATTAAAAAAGAATAAATAACAACTGCTTAGTAAACTACCTACTTTAGAAAATAGTTAACTTTTAGCTATGAAGTTATCGACTTGTTTCATGCAACGATAAAGGAAGCTTAACTTTTTTCAGATAAATTACATTATCATCGATTTGCTCACCAAAACGTCGACTTACTTGAAAAAATATTTAAAAGGAACAATAAAATATTGTAAGTATAATTCAAGTTTCTAAAAAAATATTATATTAAATTTACTAGAAAATTAAGTATTTTAATTAACTTTTAATTCTAATTAACTCTTTAATAATATATTTTTTAAATACAGGCACTTCAAACAGTTCTTATTTCTTACGCATATTATGGTATATTTTTTACTTTTAATAAAAATAAATACTGCTAAAAACCGCATTAAAAATGTAGGTACTTACTTTAATGCTTTTTGTTTTTGCTGTTTTAAAAAGTACCTATACTGAATCTTAAATTTATGGCACAACAAATTTGGTGGTATACAACAGAGCTCATTGGTCCCTGCAGATTTATTTAAAATTATCTAAAATAATTTTCGTTTAATACTTTGTTACAAATTAAAAAAAGAACACTTTTAAAAGTAGCCGGCCAACGTTTTAAATCAGTATTTGGGTTGATTACATAAGTTTTTTGCTGTACAAATATAAATACTTGCTTTTACCGATGGCAAATTAAAAAATATATATTAAAAAAAACTTCATTTTTAAAATTTGTTTTGTACTTTTTTATTATATTTCAGATAAAGAGTTACGATAATTTTCAAGAATTTAAATTTTTCTCGAAAATACTAGTTACAGGGCAAATTTTTAACCAATTTAGGTAATACCATACTAAAAAACAAATATTTAGTACTAAAATAAGATATATAAAGGTATTTCTATCATAATATTGCAAAGTCTTACCAAAAATCTCTTTATATTATACTTCGTAACAAAAGGACGCCGATTCCTGCTCGGACTTGTCAGGGAACTCACACAACTACCGCACCGCACACACGTTCACATCTAAACACTGACTGAGCTTTAAAAGCTGCAAGCAAAGGACGCCACCTAACCAGCGTTCTTATTGGTCTATTGGAAATCACACCAGTGCGACCGCCAATAGGCAGAAAGCTTATTCTCTACATCCTGATTGGTCCCTACTTCAAAGGGCTAACTGCCGGTTTTATAAAGCGGGCTTAGCACGATCAGTAATATTATTATAGTCTCTTAGGTTTGCAGTAAATCGGTAATTCCCGGATATTGACGCATTTCTTCCAGATAATCTTTGGCTTTTCTTTTTTAAAGGGATGGCCGGTGAAGATGAAGATTTATTTTAAAAAGTTAAGAATTGTCAAAGGAGACTTTTTGATTTGGGTTGTCTAATAAACCCTTAAGCTTAAGCTTTATCGGGATCTTTGATTAGATTTAAATTTAGGAGACCATAAAATGTTTTAGAATATCTTTAAAATAATTTAGAAAAAAATTGTGATATTGGTGAATGAACGATTTACTTCAGAGTAATGGGTAAGATTTCTGTCTGTTTAGACTAGGCAAATAATAAATTTATTATACCCATGCAGTGAGATCACGTGGGTTGAAACAAATTTATTTAAATTTCGTGTTTTGCAAAAACCCTAAACAAATCGGTTTTTATTTTTGACAGTTTTTTTTAAGGAAGTCATGTATACCGGGTGGCCTAAAAATAAGCAACACTCATCAACTTTATTTTTTCAAATAAAAATACCCATGTCTTACTACATTTTTGAATGGAATTCTAACTATGTTTTATGTACCATGGCCTATACCTAAAGTCAACAGTTATCAAGAAATTTACCAACGATTTTTTAAAACCTGCAAAGATGCGTAAGTTGGAGAAATTTTTTTATTATTCATTATACTTTTTAAAATTCATGGACTGGTTTTCTGAAAAAACTCTAAGTACTGAATAAGTACGTCTAGCCTAATTTTTGGCTGCGGTTTTATCACGGTAAAATCATAAATACAGGGTACCCGAAAAATAAGTATATACCATCTTAATTTTTTCAAATGAAATACCTATTTTAAATAAGTTTAAATTTACTAGAAAATGAACATAAAAAACTTGATATTTATGGGGATCTTTTATATATTTTTTTATTCTTGTATTTTAACCTTGTAAATGTATCAATATCTGTTTAATTTAGGTGGGTATAGGACATCGTACATAAAACATTGTTGAAATTCGTTGCGGAATGCAAAAATGTAATTAAAATTATGTGTTTTCATTTAAAAAATTAAGCTGATGGTCGTTGCTTATTGTTGAAAACCCGTTATACTTACATAATTTTACATACCTATGTCCGGGGTGAAAAAGCCTGGAAAAAACCCTAGATGAGAACAGGCCAATAAGGAATTACCGTCTGCATATTTTAAAAAATAATGTCCGGTATACAGATTGTTTCAAAAAGTGTAAAAGAAATGTTTTTTTTTAAACTACTCCCTTTTTTATTGAATTTCTAAATAGCCTCTAAAATTCTACACATTTTTTGTATACTAGATATTGGGCCAGGTGAATAAACTTAAGGAAAAGCTAAAACTATAGTACTTGCTTCTATTGTTACAGGCAATTTTGTATCTCCCCCCTCTCTTTTATCTTTGGACAAACCACGAAGGCTAAAAGCCTAAATACTAACGTACCGTGGGTGTCTTAATCGAGGTAAGAGGGAGTTTGTTGACACGGGACTTAAATACTTGAAGATTTGGGGGAAGGAAAGACCTCCGCGGGCAACAGGTTCCACAATCTAGAAACTCTAGGGATAAAAGAACGAACAAAGTGAGAAGTTCGGGGCCTGTCCAGTTGGACCGTATAGGGATGCATACGCGCGGAACCACGAGTTTCTCTGTTGGGAACCGTGAGTGGAGGAACTATACTGGTCAATTCTTCAGAGCAGAAGCCATGGAAGTACCTATAAAAAAGCGATAAATCGCCCACAGCCCGACGATGGGCAAGAGAGGGAAGCCTTTCTGTAAGTGAAGGATCATTAATGAGACGAATAGCCCTTCTTTGAATAGAATCAAGAATGCTCAGGGTTGTTGGGGACGCCATGCCCCAGATATGAGAACAATATTCCAAGGGAGGTCGGATTTGGGACACATATAAAGTGTATAAATTAGAAGCGGAAAAATACTTTTTAGCTCGAAAGAGAAATCCAAGCTTTTTGAAGCTGCCGTGGCTATAGATACAATGTGTTTATGCCAGTTAAGGTTACTTTCAAATGTGACGCCCACGAGATTAAAGGTGTCTTTGCTCTGTAGAACTTGGCCGCTCATAAGTAGAGGATGAGTATTTGATGACTCTTTTCGCGACAAGGAACATGACTGTGTTTTGGATGCATTAAAATGGACGAGATTTTTGGCGCCCCAATCCAATATTAAATTAAGATCCTGCGAAAGAGATATCTGCATCGCTCTGCGTTTATTTTCCAAGTCAGGTTTAGTGATGGGTTTAGGGACCTGAAAGCTGGAGTGAAGGGTACTATCGTCGGCGAAACTATGAATGGAATTAGTTGTGGACGAGAGAAGGTCGTTGATGTGAAGAAGAAACAATGTTGGTGCCAGAACTGAGCCCTGAGGGACTCCAGCATCCACTTGGTGTGTTTTAGCTTTTATTAATTTAAGTAAAAGCATTTGCTTAGCTTTATTCACTTGACCCATTATCTCATAGCTTATTTTTATATTTGCATTTTTATGTAAAAATGACATTTGCAAGCACGAATATAAAATGTTATTTATTTATTTAAAAGTTAATAATACCATTTTTGGCAGACTTGTATCTTATGCATGTAGGTGTCTACCGTTTCTTACTAAAAAATAAGCATTTATGATAAAGTATGTTTCAAATAAATTAACAAATAATTAATACCACAAATTGCTGCAATATACATAGGTAGGTGCTTGAGCAACTACATGCCGCTGCCCCTTGAAATGAACAAATATTATGAGCGGAGCATTTCCAATTAGACCAGGATATAAATTTAGAAACGAAAAAAAATGACAGTAGGATGAAAGTCATTGTAAAAGGAAAAAAAAATGACAAAAATAAAAATAAATTCCAGGCGATCTGTGGTCGGGAAGAGAAAGCGGGGGGAAATTTAGGGGAAAATGATTTTAGTAAAAAGATCTACAACTATTGTATCAAGACGTTTTTACATAACCTCAAAATTTATGTGAAAATTTTAAATAACCAAGTTTATGGTTTTTATTTTTATCTTTTATAAAAGAAAGACAAAAAAATACAAAATTTGGTGAGAACTTACCTTGGAATGTCCCAAATACAGTGTGATTTTTTAAATTAAAATATGTATTTTTTCAGCTTATTTTGACTTCACATCGAAAAAGCACCCTTGTTTTCAATCGTAATCGTAAAAATCTCTATTTTTCGATGGTGTAAAAATATATACATTACCACGGTAACTTTTCTCAGAAAATGAATTTCCATAGGACTATTAATTTTGCCGCTAATCGACAAAAACCGTTTTTACCCTTATAAACTCACTCCCTCGACCTCAGATCGCCTGTAATTTATTTTTCCTTTTATTTTTGTTATTTTCTTTACATTTTTCAGTGAGTTTTATCCTTGTATATTTTTTTTGTTTCAAAAATTAATTATCGACCGTGGTCTAATAATGATTTTAAAAAATCGGATCAGAGTTTTTTGCATTTTCTGACAATATTTACCATTGAAATGTATAGTTTTTTACACCATTAGAAAGTAGAGATTTTATTGAACAAAACAACCACCTATTTTTGGAAAATGCCGATATTTTGACACGTGAATTTTCGATTGAAAATGGGGGTACTTTTTTGATATTTGCCCAAAATAATGTGAAAAAATTAATATTTTAAGTTAAAAAAATTACAGTGTATTTGGGACATGCAAAAGTAAATATGTTTTTACCAAATTTCGTAAAAATAATTTATTTTTTGTAAAAGATAAAACTAAAAACCAAAAACTAGGATATTGGTATTTTTCACATAAATTTTGAGGTTATGTAAAAAGAGCGTAAATACAAAAGTTGTAGATCTTTTTATTGCCTACAACTTTGCATTGCGACTTGTAGTTTTGCCGGAAATCGAGAAACAGTATTTTTACTTAAACCACCCCCTTCTCCCCCTTATCGACCATAAATCGCCTGGAATTTATTTATTTTTTTCTTTAAATTTTGTTATTTTCTGTTATATTTTTCAATGGGATTTACTCAACTATAATTTTTTCCACTTTTTAAGTTTTTAAAGGCCGGAACTAGTCTAAATGTATGTAAACTGGTTTTAAAAAGGGCCACCAATACAGACTTATTACTCTTCAATCGCCGCTTCCGCTTGTCATCGTAGCCGAGGCCCTATGGTTTTGTATCCTTATACAGGGTGTTTCGGAACTATGGAATCAAAGTTCTAGGGGTTATTTAGGGCATTTTTAAATGATTATTTTTAGCTTTTTAGTTTCTTATTTATACAAATAAATCGGCAAATATTCACTAAAAATACTACCAGTACCTCTTTTAGCGGTTAGCTGCAGCTTCTATTGATTTATAAGCTTTTGACAGAAACGAAGGCTTAATTAAGGAACCAGAACTAACCATGACCCCCACCTATACACTGTCTTTAGTTCCTTATATTTTCTTTCAAAAGCTTATAAATCGATGCACAGGGGGCTGCAATAAATCGATACACACGGGGCTGCAGCTAACCGATTGTAGATTGGAAGAATACATTATATCTGTCAAAAGCTTATAAATCGATACACGCGGGGCTGCAACAACTCGATACACACGGGGCTGCAGCTATCCGCTTGTCTTTTAGTTCGGTAAAAGGGTTAATTTTACCCCAAGGTAGTCTATTCTGAATGCGCCCTTGATCTTTCTTAGGTATGGCAGAGAGAAAAAATAGGTCTAGTACCTTTCTCTCTCACGATTCTGACTTTGTTTTTTAATGGGATCACCGCGAAAGTGTACTCTTCCAAATAAAAACAGAATTGTCAAAATCGGCCTACGAACGCCAAAGTAATCGCGTAATATACACAAAAAATAATTAATAGTTTAAAAAAACTAAAAAAACACGCTTTTATATGCAACCGAACTAAAAATTAGAAAATAATTTTTCATTAAAAAAAATATTGTCATTTCATAGTAAAAAGCGTGGGGTGCATTTTACTATTTTTTCATAACTTTTCCATCATAGATATTTGCAAATATAATAATTATAACATTTAATATATTTATCACTCCACGCTTTTTACTATGAAATGACAATATTTTTTTAATGAAAAATTATTTTCTAATTTTAGTTCGGTTGCATATAAAAGCGTGTTTTTTAGTTTTTTAAACTATTAATTATTTTTCATTTTTAGTTTCTGCTACTCTTGACAAAATGGCGAAAAAATTTTTTAATTAACAAAAGTAGCAAATTTTAAAATTTTTCCAACAGATTGCAACTCACTAAAAAATTTCTTCTTCATTAAGTAACAAAGTTTGAAATTTTGCCAACAGATGGCAATCCAGGCAATGTTTGGACCGTTGCCAACATATTGCAACCCACTAAAAAATTTCTTCTTCATTTAATAGCAAAGTTTGAAATGTTGCCAACAGATGGCAACCTAGGTGTTGTTTTTATAATATAATGGAATTTTTTTCCTGGCGATCCAAAAAAAGATAATGGGATACTGTTTGCAGATTATTGCATTGTCATGTTTCCTTAATACGTGTGCAAAGTTTCAAAGAAATCGAATAGCTGGAAGTTGGTTAAAATTAGGCTCAAAGATTCCGTTACATAGGCAGCCAGATAGATAGATTGATAGATAGATAGTTACAACCCAAGTTAATAAAAAGCGTGTTAAAAACACGCGGCGAATTGAGAACCTTCTCGTTTTTGAAGTCGGTTAAAAAGATATACTGGATAAAAGTTAATATAAGCAACCGCGTTTGACGTAGGTATCTGGATAAAAAAAATCACTTTCTGTTTGGCCAGCAAAGGGATCACGAAGTCACGATACGATGGAAGTGGCTGTCGTTTCATTGAAAACTGGTATACCACAACGACAACTAGTTCTATCGTATCGTGACTTCGTGATTCCCATGCAGGTCTGGTGTTTCAAAATAAGATACTAATATTTGGGGGTGTAAATCATTAGACGATTTTATGAAAAAAAAGTAAAAAAAAACTTATGTTCTTGTGGCTTCGTACCGCTTTTTAGAACAAAATAATTTTTAAAATCTCCACACATGTATAAATTACAAGTGTGCCAAACATAATATTTATAATTATTCTTTGAGTAGAAAATAAGACAGTTCATATTCATGCTTACAAATGTCATATTTTACATCAAAAAGCGAATATACAGGGTTATCCAAATTAAATGTACGCCAATGGTTACTCCTTTATTAGGTACTTAACATATGAAATAGCTTAAATCAGCAAACTAGTAGCATTTTTAACCCCATTTAAAGTTAAAAATTAGGAAAAACAATCAAAAACTGGCTTTTCACCTATACAGTAATTTAATTTTTTCAAGACCCCCACGTATTATCCATTAGGCTGACTAGGCTACAGCCTAGGGCGCCATGAAGAAAATAGGCGCCAGACAGAGGAGTAATAGGCGCTAGACAGGGGAGTTGTTTTTAAAAAGTTTAGGTTGAGTGGATTTTAGGTGACTAATTTCTCTGTGAATAAGGTGCTTTGGAATGAAGTAGACAAATAGGCGTGAAAAGGAGGGAATGACCTTTGTTTTTGCTGTTCAAAAATTGTTTTTGGTGGAAAATAGGTGCTCCGGAAATTCTAGCCTAGGGCGCCTGAAACAGTTAATACGGCCCTGCAAGACCCTGTATATTTCATCACCATTAGAAAAATTTTTTAAAAACCATTTAAAAAACCAACGTGATATATTCAAGTTTACATAGAAGTTCTTTACTGGCAAAAGTCAATTTCTGTGTCACTTCCTTTAAAACGGAAAATTGCATTTTTATCGTCTTAGGAGGAAAGATTCGTTAATTAAGTATTAATAATTAATAGTTTAAAAAACTAAAAAACACGCTTTTATATGCAACCGAACTAAAAATTAAAAAATAATTTTTCATTAAAAAAATATTTTCACTTCATAGTAAAAAGCGTGGGGTGCTTAATATATTAAATGTTATAATTATTATATTTGCCAATATCTATGATGGAAAAGTTATGAAAAAATAGTAAAATGCACCCCACGCTTTTTACTATGAAGTGAAAATATTTTTTAATGAAAAATTATTTTTTAATTTTTAGTTCGGTTGCATATAAAAGCGTGTTTTTTAGTTTTTTAAACTATTAATTATTTTTCATTTTTAGTTCGTTATATTGCACAAAATTCTTAATATAACAGTAAATTAGAACATACTATTTAATTAAGCAGCAAAAAGAAAATAACCAGCCCCCTATGAAATGACAATGGTAGCAAATTTTAAAATTTGCAAAAGATTGCAACTCACTAAAAAATGTCTTCTTCATTAAGTAGCAAAGTTTCAAATTTTGCCAACAGATGGCAATCCAGGCAATGTTTGGACCGTTGCCAACATTTTGCAATCCACTAAAAAATTTCTTCTTCATTTAATAGCAAAGTTTGAAATTTTTCCAACAGATGGCATCCTAGGTGTTGTTTTTATAATATAATGGAATTTTTTTCCTGGCGATTAAAAAAAGATAAAGGGATACTGTTTGCAGATTATTGCATTGTCATGGGTCCTTAATACGTGTGCAAAGTTTCAAAGAAATCGAATAGCTGGAAGTTGGTTAAAATTAGGCTCAAAGATTCCGTTACATAGGCAGCCAGATAGATAGTTACAACCCAAGTTAATAAAAGCGTGTTAAAAATAGCATTAGCCTTTTTCTACAATCATTCGTTTTTCTAACAAATATACAGCGTGTTTACAGAATGTTGTTAAAAAAATTAAGGGCAGATTCTACTATTGAAAATATAATGAAAAGTTTATACAGGGTGGGCCAAACAGTGACGTCCAAATTTTAAAGGCTAATTTAACACTAAAACATATGAACACACTATATAAAAATTTGTCCTTAACGTCTTAGTTTTCGAACTACAGGATGTTAATTTTTTTATATTACCTTTTAGACAAATTGAAATATTTTAAAAAAATTGTGGGACGCCTACTATACACCAAAACACATTTTGTGGCATACAAGAAAAAAAAATATTACCAGTGTCGTCTATGAGGGGTTTAGGGTTATTATTTTTTAATAAAAAAATGGTACGCCACTGAATTTTTCTAAAATATCATGTGTTCTATATAATTTCAAAAGATTTTCGAAATTTTTCTGGACACCCTGTATATTTCACTTATTTGTTTTATAAATTTATTTAAGTATCCGCATGAAATTTAAATACATACTATACTGATATTTTTAAGGGGGTTAATTATGGGCTCCCCTGTACATTTTACAGAAAAAAATGTAAGTTTAAGTATAGTACCTAAAATGTTTTTTCTTTGTATTCATCTGTACGAAAGATTTGTCAAAGCCTTATAAAACAAATTGTTTGCAGGTGGCTGCTGTCTGTTGAACAAAAAATTTGGTAATTTTGCAATTACATTTAATTGAATAATAATAATAACGAGGTTTTGTCATGTGTCATTGGTCTCTTCGAAAAGTTATATTTAGTATATTTAGACAGCGCCTATCTCGTTTATTATATAAGGTAGAAAGAAACTTTGAATACAAAAATTTTAGAACATTATCAAAACCGTCATAAAAATATATTTTTGAATATACAGGGTGAGCCAAAAATGTGTGTAAAGGATTTTTTTAATGGGACACCCTGTATATTATTTCACCATTAAAAAGGTCTTTTTAAAAGCTTTACAAAAATAGCACATTTGATATACATATCGTTAATAGTTTTGGAAAAATGGCCACTTAAATTTGGGTAGGTATAATTTTCATTACATCATAGTCTCACCTTAGTGTCGATGTCGTAGGTAGGATAATGGAAATTATATCTACTATTTTCCAGATTTAAGTGGTAATATTTCGAAAACTATTAAAGACAGATATATCAAATGTGGTATTTTGTAAAGCTTTATAAAGACCTTTTTAATGGTGACATAATATACAGGGTGTTCAAAAAAAAAAATTCTCCACCCAAATTTGGCTTACTCTGTATTTGCAAAAATACATATTTTTGACGGTGTGGATAATTTTCTAAAACTTTTGTATTTAAAGTTTTTTTCTACCTTGTCCAATAAAAGGGATAGGCACTGTCTAAATATACGGACCAACCCTGTACAGGTGAAAATGTACAGGGAATACAATAATTAACCCCCTTAAAATTTACATGTTTCCAATGTTCCGCTCGGCGACGCACCACCCGGTAAAACACTTGTTTTTTTTTAAGGATAAAGGCATTTACATCCCTTGGACTAAAAATAACAGAAAACTTAAATTGGAGAAAGCGGTGTTTTTTGCGTGGAGAGAAGTAACCTTACTTTTTAAAAAATAAAATAAAATAAACAATTAGTGCACTTACCTGAATTCACCTGGCGATACGTTCTCCTTTCCATCTGGGGAAAGCTGTACTTCGTTATACATAATACCTTCTTTGATAACTGTTTGGTATAATCCAGTAGTTGAAGGAAAGTTTTTACCGCCAGGGCCTTAAATTGTACTAAAAAATAAATAAATATTATTAAAAATAGTCCTTGTCAAAAAAACATTTTGACGTAACATAGTATAGAATATAAAAATCATGCCTTAATTAAATGGTAACTAAACTTCTCTATAGTAAGAGTAAAGTTCACTTCTCCTTTACTTTTTTTGTTTTTTTTTTTGTTGAAAACATACAAAAAAAAAGATTGTTTTTGAAGGTGCATTTTATGCTCTTTAATTATGTTTATTCATAGGTTTTATTGTCAAAAAAATCCAAAGTGTTGATAAAAAAAATAATTTGGTTTAATAAAGCAACTTTTTACCTTGGGAAGAGTTCTGCAGCAATTCTAAATAGAGTTTGGGGTAAATCTAAATACAGGGATGTTAAAACTTATGCAATAGCTTTATAAAATAAGCGGTACTCACAGTCTTCTATTTAGAAGCTAAACCATATTTTAAAGTTACCATGAACAAACAAAAAAACAACAAAATGTAAATCCAAATTCAATGCTGTCAATAAAAGTCCTATGCAGTTAACTGTAAATTATGAATATTTCAGCCCCTAAAATAACTTTTACCCAAAAATGTTATCTAGTGTATTGAAAAAATAGCAGGTAGAGATTAGACAAAGGATGCCTGAATGTGAACATTTTCTGGAGATTTCTGACGCATCAGTCTTGCTTTGTTGTTTCTTTAGACCGCATCTATTCCATGCATTGGCAAAAATTTGGCATGAACGTTTTGAAGTGGTACGACGTGTATATTAACCCTTAAGTAGGCGCGTGCCTTTTCATAACGTAAGTTGGCGCATGGGGGTCAAATTATTCCCCAAGCGTAAACATCCAATAATCACTTTTTCTTTAAACTGCTAAAAAATATTTTAGGTTGGAAGCATTTTCTTTCAATGTATGAATAATAAAGTTGCCCAGGAAAAAAATAGTGGTATTAAAACATTTTAATGTAGAGGAACTGCAGCATATTTGGGATACTGCAGGTAATTTGGAATACTTTGATACCGAAATAACTTTTAAAGCCATATATATTTTTTTATAAACATAACGTCTTAAGACACACTAAGCCACCAAGCATTTAAATTGAGACACCATTATGAGAGTCGGGCTATAGCCCCGACGGAACGAAAATACAGATTTAAAAACTTTTTTGGTAAGTATGCAACCCATGATTATATTTACTGCAATACGTAAATATTTAGTGTAATTATTTCATCTGTTAACTAACATTTTTAGGTTATGATTTAACTTTGATTTTGTAAATATTTCTAGAATTAAAAATTTGAAATGCTGTTGTTAATTTGGAATACTAAAGGTTGTAAGTTTTTTTTTAGTAATAATGAAATTGAGATGGTGCTCCAGAATACAAAAAAATAGGTTATATTAGTTGCTAAGATAAAGTGTTAGCAGTATGTTTATAAAAAATTTAAATATAATTTGGACTACACGTAATACTATATTCCAAATTACCTGCAATTGACATAATTGCTAGTTTGTGGTTGTTTTTGTTCTTTTATTAAGTTCCCGGATTTTGTTTTATTTGATAGTAACAAATATTAAAGCTTAATGGTTTTCAAATGGGAAATGTATTTTTATCAAGCCATCTTTTATCAATTAAACTAAAAAAACAAACTGGTATTCCAAATATGCTGCAGTTCTGGTTAGTTCTCTAATTTTAATTGAAGTCACTGTCATTATTCTTTTAAAAGCTAATAGTACACCTCACACTGTCCCAAGTTCCCATAAATTTATTAAAATACATTTTATGAGCCCCAAAATGGTTATCCTGGCTAATCCCTTTTTAATAAAATTTAAAAAAATATATAATCTTTTTCTTTACATTTATTTGTAACAGAATTTTCACATTTTGCCTAGAAAACATAAGATAACACTAAAAAAATGTAATTCTCCTTAAAAAAAAAACTTAAAATATTTATAATACCAAATTAAGTATGAGTTTATTCGGAATCTGTTCCTTCTTGTTGTCTAAAGGGGCAGTTCCATTAAAGCAACACTAGGCGACATATCGCATGCCACGTTATATTTTATTATTGTTATAATTATTATAATAGTTATAAAATTAATAAATAATATATATTGTTTTTTCTTTAAGTTTTAATTAAAATACACGTTTTATTAATAAGTAATTAAAATTTAATGTGGCATGCGCTATGTCGCCCAATGTTGCCTCAATGGAATTCCGCCTTAAGAGCTAGGTTCTGCTCACAAATTGTTTTCAAATGACATTTGCACATTATGGCTGTTTTTATTTCACCCAAAAGTTTGATGTCTGATTGTTTTTGTCAGGGACAAATAGTACATCTGTTTGGGCTCCGAGAACCTTCCGCAACTCAATATACATATTGCTCGAAACTGTTACGTTAGTAGGCGCGTGGGGGTCAAATTGACCCCCACGGGCCAAGAACGTGAATTGTTTGAATGAATGGTGTTGTTTTTTTGTGTTTTTTGTTATTAGCATATACCTAACAAGGTTTTAGGAAGGTACCTAGAGATTTTTTCTAATTGTAAAAATCTCAAAGTTATTATGACAAAGACAACGCTGGGGTCAATTTGACCCCCGCGCGCCTTCTTTCGGGTTAAAGATAAGTATCTTACCTTTAATTCAAGCTTTTAACAGTTTCTTGTACTTGTAACGTGGTAAAAACTTTCTAGGTCCTAATTTTAATTAGGTAAAGCTTCTGGTTTAAGGAAAAAAATCCTTTTGCAGCATCAGGCTGCAGCTGGCCGCAGAGTTTACTGGATTTAAACGTCTTTTTAGTCTGGGGATCTCGCCCAAGAACCCATGGCCATGCATTATGTCTGCCAGATGTAAGGCTAAAACATGACAATTGATTTAATTATTGTTGTACACGTAAATAGGCTAGTAACCCGTTTTTTGTGGCTGTACACAATAATAAACAAAAACAAAAATTAAACCGACTTTAAAAAAATTAATAAAAGTCGATAAAAAGTTAAAATTATTAAAAAAAAGTCGGGTAATACCCTATCGTCAGTGTAATTCGCAAAGTACGTACTCCATTTTTAGTTATTTTAGAGAAGCTTTTAAATCAGAGTTTTACAGTGAGGTGTGCTAGCATATAATATAATATTTTCTATCCAATTAAATTATTTTTTCACTATATGCTACCATACAGCACTGTAAAATTCTGCTTTGAAAAAATTCTTGTCTAAAATTCTCTAAAATTTCTAAAAATAGGTGTACAGGGTGGCTTAAAAAATACTTTTTACCAAATGAGTATACAGTTTATTTTCTAACTACGGCACAAAACTTTTAAGGGTGATTTCTTATATCATCTTATGAAGAAAAGTTCCTATAAACATATGTCCGGAGTTGCTTTGTTTCTGAAATACTGGGCGTTAAAAGCTTTTTTAAATAAATCGATATTTTATAAATATCTTAAATACCCTTAAACCCATTTGGTTAAAATTTGGTACGGTTTGTTTAATGTAATAAAGCGCTTGTAGGGATTTAGCTAGATTTACCTTATTGGGTTCAGTAGCGCCTCAGTGGGCGCTACTGTTAACTAGGAAAGCACTTTTTTCGTTAAGTTGATAATTAAAAGTTTTCCATATATGATTAAGAACTTCCGAAGACACGCTGTATTACTCTAACCGTTGTTGCATTAGTATACTGCGTGTCTATTTAAGTTTGCACTATATGGAAAACTTTTTTATTTGTAATTTTAGGAAAAAATATGTTTTATAAAAAGTTCTGCATGATCTAAAACCTAAAATTTTGCTGAAGAGGCAATAACTTTTATTTTTCATAATATTAAAAAATTTATAAAAAAAAGATGTTTAGGATAAAAAAGCTTTCAAATAGGCAAATTGGTTTATTAAAAAAAAATAAAAAAATAATAACATTTTTTTCTGTGATAACGAGCGTTTTTGTGACTTCGCTGTTTTCAAAGTTCTTAAGCTTTCTGTACATATTACATTTCGAAATAAGTATGCACTAATATACCAAGTTGCATTTTTACCGTTAAATAGGACGAAATTTGGTAGGCCAGGGTAAAATCATACTCTACATTCAATGTTGATTTCGGCCATATTCCCAGATTTTCAATTTTGCAGAAATTAATCCAAAGTTTTAATAGCATAAAAGATGTTTAATTAGGTAAAAATAATAGTTCAAAAAAATAATTCACCTAGCCTTAGTTTTGGTCACGCAACGCCACTGCCTAGACCACCTTATGTCTAGACGACGTATGTATTTTCCACTATGTTTAGAGTAGGTACTTAAAAACGCATGTAATTTTGACCATATGTAAAAGGGTTCGTGTTATGGATGTATGTATACAGTATGTCCACAGATGGACTTTACACGAGGACACACTACAAAAATGAAAAAATAGACCAAGACAAAACTGCCTTTGTTTTAATAATTTAGCAAAATGTCAAATAAAAAAGGTTTCTAGAATTTAATGAGGATCAGATATCTGAAATTTCATATAAAATAAACAAATAATATACCAAAAAAAATGTTTTTTTATTTATTATGTTGGATTAAAACTAGGTAAATTACGTAAAAAATAATGTAAAACATTTAAAAGATTTAAAGAATATGATCTAAAAAAATCCTCATTTAATTCTAAAAACCTTCTATAGTTAACATTTTGCTGTATTATTAAAAATAAAGGTAGTTTTGTGTTTCTCCGTTTTTACATTTTTGTAAAAACAAAACAAAACAAATTTCTTAACGTGAATCCTATTTTTTTCCTAAACATTTAAATTTTTGGTCTATTTGTTCTATTAAAAAGTCCATCCGTAGACATTACTGTATGTATTTTTGACCAAAAGGATGCAGGCAATATTCAAGAATATAAAAGATAATTCTATAATTCCATGGTTCCCGTATTTTTTTAATCAGCGGATTAAATATAAAAATAAACAACTTTAAGGATGTTTGATGTGAAGGCGCAAGATTAAAATATTATGTCGGCAAGTTACATTTTGCGAGGCCCTCTCTGCTCGCCAGTGGCGCGTTTCGTAAGCAAAATCAGGCGAACAAGAAGTCATATCCGCGAGCCCGCTTCTTGAAAAATGGTATCAAGGAAAAAAATTCAGGAAAAAAAAGGTCTTTCCCTTTCTTGCGAGGCTCTTTATTATTCATGCAAAATATATGGCGTGAGGCCGTGGGCGATGGCCCACATCGCCCACGCCCTCCGCCGCCTCTAGGGGTATTAGATCTTTAATTTATTAATAATTAGGTAAATCCGATCATAAACATTCTGTGGCCCGTACATCCTTGGTTGAAAATGTACTTTTCCTTATCTGACCTTTTTCAGGTAAACGAGGGGATTCTTTTTGAAAATATATCCGCCGGGCTAGACAGGATTCTACAAAAAGGTACCGCGGCACGTGTCTTAAATCTATTAGCTTATATGGAATTTCCAATATTTTTAACCGACTTCAAAAACGAGGAGGTTCTCAATTCGCCTATATTTTTTTCTAGTCTGCAAACTGGCCCGTGTTGACTAACAGAAGCAGGTGACAGTTGGTAGTACCTACTAATAATGATTTTTTTTTAAAATATTGTATTATATAGAAGGAACAGTTTAAAAATGTAAATTCGGTGCTCTTTGACAAGAAAAACAAAATCACAAAAAAGTTTAAAGCAAATAAATCGGTATGCTTGTCTTGCGGCCGCCTTTGCTGACTTTCTTTTATGATATGCCGCTTGATGCAGGTGGCTATCGCACTATGGGATAGAAATTAAACTTTTGGCCAAAATTCTGAAACTCACCAATCTTACTTAAAATGAGGTGCTTTACTGAAAAAATATTGAAATAAATATTATACAGTATTACAGATGGTTTTTGGGAACCTAAAAATTTATTATATGTTATTATAAATGTACATCCTCTTTAATAGCTTATTTTTTATTGTACAAAATTAACTAAAATATCAGCTTGTTTGGTTAATTCGGTAGTTTTCTAATCAGTAATCGGATGATTATAATCTCATAGGATATACAGGGTACGACAATAGGTATGATTTTTTTAAAATGGAATACCCTGTATATTATATCACCATCAAAAAGATCTTTTAAAAAGCATAAAAAATACTACATTTGATGTGTCTATCTCAATTAGTTTCGGAAATATGACCACCCAAATCTGAAGAATAATTTTCAATTATCATTAGAAGCGTAGTTAAATCTTCCCAACTTTCTGTATTTTTAACGTATAAAATAAATAAAAACACTGTTTTGTTGGGTAGATTCTGTAAAATCCATATCTTTCATCAAAATGCTTTTTTCTTAGATAAACAGTGTAGGACAAAAAATATTAACTTTTTAAATGGACAACCTTGTAAATTATAAAAAAAACTTGTATCCGTCCTTACACTGAGAAGTAGCAAAAAGTAGCAAGGTAATTTTTAGTATAAAAACTGAAAAAGAAAATGGTAAAAAAATATTTGACAAAAGTAGCCAGACTTCGCGAGACTTTTTGTACGAAAACACAACAACAGCTCTTATTATTTTAATTCTTATACTTTTTTGAGTAAACTAGGCTAATAATAAACTTAGTAAATCAAATTTTGTATATTTATGTTTACATGGGTAAGAATAATATAAATTATTGCAATTTTTTTCGACAAAGTTAAAACACTTTTCATTTAGGTAATACTTAATAATTTTAAGTTGTATGATTTTCACAGATTCTTAAAATACATTTTTAAGTTCCTTATTACCCTAATAGAAGTCGTCAAATCCTTTTATAATTGTGTGTACATGTAATTTAAAGTATCTACTTTGAAAGACACAGCATGACCCATTAAAATTTCAAAGTTGCTTTTTGGCCAAAATAATGGATTTCTATTCCATAGTGTATCGGCGCGTGGCTGTAAAGGATAGCGGAGCCTTTCTATAAAATAGTCAGATTGCAGGCGGCCTTTTTTATGTTTTTTGCATTATTTTCAAAGAGTACCGAATTTGCCCTGTTAAAATGTTCTCACTAGGTATATGTTTTACGTTTGCTCCTTTTATTGCATTTTAGCTCAACCGACCCGACGGAAAAATATTGTCATTGATAAAGAAATTTAAAAACACATTTCGTACAAAAATTATCACATCAGCTCGATTTTAGCTTTACTTAATACAAACACACTTTAATAACGGCCATATCTCTTTTAATAATTAGGTAAGTTATAGAAACAGGACAAAAAGATTTAGTAGTCTCATTTATTTTTTTTTTAAGTTAATAACAAAATAAACCAAAATAATCCAAGCAGCTTGGGTAAACGGCAAAATTTTTAAGCCTTCTTAAAATGACATTAAACTATTTATTTCCAATAATACCCCAATGTACGTTTGTAAAACGCAATGCACAGGGTGTTGTAGGGATTCCAGAGGTATATGTCTTAAAAATATTTTGGGTAATACAGAGTGTCTCAAAAAAATGTAAAGGTTCAGAAGTTAGTTGTTTGAAATGGTCAGCCCAATTTTTTAGATTCAAATACACACATTTTTGCATATACAGGGTGCGCGCTAATTAATGATACAAAGAAAAACTACAGATTTCTTATGCAAAAAGTTTTAGGATTTAACCAAACATACCTATATCCCAAAATTGATAATAGGGGAGATACAGGGTGTCAAAGTAAAAAAATATTTTTAATTAATTTCGATAACTTTTGATACTTTTCGAATATTTTAATAAAACTCTGTATTTAGGGGTTTTTATGATATCAGCTATTCAGATCTGATAATAACTTTTATGTCCAAACTAGAAGGCGCTAGCTACACTATTTTAATTTCTCTAGAACGTTCTAACTCTTTTGTGCTACTCTGTATGTACCATCTACATAAACTAATTAACTCCCCCATGTTTTCTACACAAAATAGATATACTTTGTAAGAATCGCTATGAGCCACCGTTTTGGATATATTTGCGTTTAAAATGTTAAGTGCAGTCAAAAAGTATATGGAAGAATAGATTACATTATTCGTTTAATATGGAGCAGTTGAAGTAACGGATAATACGCTGTTTTTAAATGCATTTTCGGGTGCACTAAAGAACTTAAACGTAAATATCTTAAAAACGGTTGTCCAGAAAGATCCTTACAAGGTATACCTTTTTGTGTAGAAAACATAGGGAGTTTACTGGTTTATGTAAATGGTATATACAGAGTAGCACAAAAAGGTTAAAACGTTTTAGAGAAATTTAAATAGTGTAGCTAGCGCCCTCTAGTTTACACACAAAAATTATTATTAGATCTGAATAGTTGATGTCATTCAAAATTCACATATTTTTCTTAAGGCGTGGCCAACATCTCAATATTTGAAATATTCAATCCCAATTTTTCTTTGATAGAAAGAACTCCCTTTATATTGGTCACTTTATAGATTTTAAAAATAAAAATAGGGAAAGTTTCTTTAGCGATTCGTATACCAAAAATGTAGGGTTTTTAAGATTTCTAAAGAGTCCATAACAAAAAACAATTTTTCGATATGAGGCAAATCTCTTATTTTAAATAAAATACTGTATACTTTTTAATGGGTTTTCTATATGATTAATCTTTTCCCTTTATAAAAATTTAGTGTGGGCTATAGTTATTTTTAAAAATAACGCATTTACTGACCACTGAAAAATTGACTGCATAGTGATTAAGAATATTATATAACAAGTAAAATTTGCTACCTCCAAAGTTAAAAAAAAGAAATACGTCAACAAAGCTATAAGTCAACTTTTCGGAGGTAAATAAATGTTATGTTTGAAAATAACCATACCTCTTGCTACATTTTGTTTAAAGGGGGAATATTAAAAATTTAAAATAATAAAAAATATAGTGTTCCGTTTAAAATAAGAAAGTTGCCCTATACCGAATAATAATTTTTTTTGTCATGAAATCCTTAAAAATCTTAAATATCCATCAAAATAAGTGGCAACATCAAAATAAAATATTTTACCTACTATTTGTAAAATTTTATATTCAATCCGATTTTATAAAAAAGGGGGGATTAGAATGGAAAAATTATAACTTTCTGGCCATTACATACTTTTTTTGGGACACGACGTATACCAGGGATCGTAAATATGATTCACGAAGACAAAAATGTTGATTTTGTATACAGGGTTGGCAAAAATTTGAAAAACATGATTTTGCTCTAACAGCAAACTGCCTTTATTTTCCATTTTTAGGCAAAATGTCGTTAGGAAAATTTATTTAGAAAAAAGTGTGTAATTAATAAAAACAATAATACAAAATATTATTAAACTCCATAATTTATCGAAAACGCGTTGATCACATTCGTTAACGGCTAAAAATTGTGTTTTGTAGGAATTTGAAGGAAGCAGGTGTTTAAACGCAAATTATAAAAGTGTTTTAAGTCATAAATGTTATAAAAAAAAATGATAACTCCAAAATCAGTGTTATGAAACTTTTTGATACCCCTGTAACATTTATAACGTCATTTAAAATGCTATTCTAAATAATTTTTTAAATTATACACTGCTCAAAAATGAAAAATAAAGGTAGTGTACTCTTGAAGCAAAATAATGTTTTTCAAGTTTTTGCGAACCCTGTATACAAAATGAACATTGTTCCTGAATCATATTTTTCTTTAAAAGCAAACATTTTTATTAAGAATAAGTTTTTGTCGAAAAATAGAATTTTTTATGTCTTTGTCCTCTTGTAAACTTCATCTGTGGACAGTCTGTATATACAGTGTGGTCCATTAAGTGTGCAACAAATGTAAAACTTTTTTATTTGCAATTTGTCAGAAAATCTTATTTATGATAAAAGTTGGTGCATGGTCCGAAACTGTATTAGCAGTAGTTAGTTTTATTAAAAGTTAAAGAATATATAAAGTAGACCCAAAAAAGCAAAAACTGCTTAAGAGTAAAGTACCCATATTTTTAAAAACAGAACCAAATGTTGATTACAAAAGTTATTTAGAAACAAAAGCTATGCCTAAATACCAAGTCATGGCAACTTACTTAAATTTTTTTTTTAATTTAGAATTAACCCTGTATGATACAAATTTTTAATATTCTGATTAAATATTTTTTTAAAGCAGTTTCAACCAACTGACTTTTAAAAAAATTTAAGCAAATCGAACCGAATTTGTAAAGTTGAACGGAATTTATATTTTTTTGTTTAACCGCTAACTTCAAGTTTTTGCAAAGATATTTAATAAGGTCCTAAGACTATAAAAATATCATTTTTAATAAGGCAAATGTACCATAAATAATAAAATGCTTATAAAAATTTCTTATTTACCTTGTAAAATTTTTCCTTCAAATTTGTATGAAAGTGTAGAACAAATAACTTAAAATTAAAAAACAAATGAATTAAAAATTGAATAAAAGGCTTGGTATTTAGGCATTACTTTTAATTTTTTTCTTTTTAACAGTTTGTTATATTTTTAAAAATAAGGGCACTTTACTCATAAGCAGTTTTCATTTTTTTGACGTACCTCGTATACCATTAAACTTTTAATAAAACTAACTACTGCTAATACCGTTTAAGACCAGGCACTAACTTGTATATAAAAAAAAATACAAATTGCAAATAAAAAGTTTTCCATTTGTTGCACACTTAATGGACCACATTGTATATCTGCGAACCCTGCTGTATACACCAAAATATTTTAAGGATATTTATACACGTAAAAGTCTTAAAGTTTTATTTAAAACTTATCTTTTTTTCTCATCTTATTAATCAACAGAAATATTGAACTTTATCAGACAATTAGGCTACCCTGTACAAACTGTGTGCATACGATACCTTTGTTTTTAACTAAAAAAAATACTATATGGAAAACTTGTTTAGAATCAAAAGTTATGTCATTTTTTAAAATAAAATCCTTTTATTAAAAAATTGGAACAAAATTTAATTTTCCAACTTACCCCGTATAGAAATTAGATCGAACTAAATAAACTGTCGTAAATAATCCTTATTGACCCAAAAAATCAAAGCTTTGTTTTTCTAAAATCATTAAGTACTTCAAAAAACAAACGTAAACTTTTGCTTTTTTGTCCATTTAAGCTCAAATTTTAAAGCCTCTTTAGATTAATGTTCCACATAGTTTTCGTCTCATAGAAAACGCAGATTCTCTAATTTATTCTTTAATTTATTTTTATATTTGTTCTGTGATATATATTCATCATAAAATAGGATAAAGTTTTATTTTTGAACATGGTAATAAAAAATCAAATAAATAAATTTATATTTTTGAAGAGTGAAGGCGTTGTTTACAAGTCAAAAACAATGTGGAACATCAATCTAAAAGAGCTTTTAAATTTTAGCCTTATTGAACCAAAAATAAGCAAAAATTTACATTACTGTTTTTTTATAGTTTAAACGTACCTACTTAAGGGAAATAAGCATGGGTGCCGGCAGGATGACTTCCAGGGGGTGCAAAGTCGAAAAAAAAAGTATTTAAAATTTAAGTGGAAAAAAATTTTGAAGAACAAAAAAAGGTCCTCTTCCACCAAACACCCTGCTATATCCCTGCATATTTATTTAAATTATCTAAAATAATTTTCGTTTAATAATTTATTGCAAATTAAAAAAAAAAGAACACTTTTATAAGTAGCCGGCCAACGTTTAAAACCAGTATTTGGGTTGATTACATAAGTTTTTTTGCTGTACAATCATAAATACTTGCTTTTACCGATGGTAAATAAAAAAATCATCTTTAAAATTTGTTTTGTACTTTTTTTATATTTCAGATAGAGTTACGATAATTTTCAAGAGTTTAATTTTTTTACGAAAATACTTGGGAAGGTCAATTTAGGTAATATCATACTAAACAACAAATATTTAGTCCTAAAATAGTCAAAGAAGATATATATAAAGGTATTTCTTTCATAACATTGCAAAGTCTTACCAAAAAATCTCTTTATATTAGACTTCGTAACAAAAGGACGCCGATTCCTGCTCGGACTTGTCAGGGCACTCACACAACTACCGCACCGCACACACGTTCACATCTAAACACTGACTGAGCTTTAAAAGCTGCAAGCAAAGGACGCCAGCTAACCAGCGTTCTTATTGGTCTATTGGAAATCACACCAGTGCGACCGCCAATAGGCAGAAAGCTTATTCTCTACATCCTGATTGGTCCCTACTTCAAAGCGCTAACTGCCGGTTTTATAAAGCGGGCCTAGCACGATCAGTAATATTATTATAGTCTCTTAGGTTTGCAGTAAATCGGTAATTCCCGGATATCGACGCATTTCTTCCAGATAATCTTTGGCTTTTCTTTTTAAAGGGTTGGTCGTTGAAGATGAAGATTTATTTTAAAAAGTTAAGAATTGTCAAAGGAGACTTTTGATTTGGGTTGTCTAATAAACGAAACCCTTAAGCTTAAGCTTTATCGGGATCTTTGTATAAATTTAAATTTAGGAGACCATAAAATGTTTTAGAATATCTTTAAAATCATTTAGAAAAAATTGTGATATTGGTAAAGGAATGATTTACTTCAGAGTTATGGGTAAGATTTCTGTGTGTTTAGACTAGGCAAATAATAAATTTATTATACCCATGCAGTGAGATCACGTGGGTTGAAACAAATTTATTTAAATTTCGTGTTTTGCAAAAACCCTAAACAAATCGGTTTTTATTTTCGACAGTTTTTTTTAAGAAAAAATCATGTATACCGGGTGGCCTAAAAATAAGCAACTCATCAACTTTATTTTTTCAAATAAAAATACCCATGTCTTACTTCATTTTTGCATGGAATTCTAACTATGTTTGCCTATACCTAAAGTCAACAGTTATCAAGAAATTTACCAACAATTCTTTTAAAACCTGCGAAGATGCGTAAGTTGGAGAAAATTCTTTTATTATTCGTTATTCTTTTTAAAATTCATGGGCTGGTTTTCTAAAAAAACTTAAAGTACTGAATAAGTAAATCTAGCCTAATTTTTGGCTGCGGTTTCATCACGGTAAAATCATAAATACAGGGTACCCGAAAAATAAGTATATACCATCTAAATTTTTTCAAATGAAATACCCATTTTAAATAAGTTTAAATTTACTAGATAATGAACATAAAAAACTTGATATTTATGGGGATCTTTTATATATTTTTTTTATTCTTGTATTTTTACCTTGTAAATTTATCAATATCTGCTTACTTTAGGTAGGTATAGGACATCGTACATAAAACATTGTTGAAATTCTATGCGGAATGCAAAAATGTAATTAAAATTATGTGTTTTCATTTAAAAAATTAAGCTGATGGTCGTTGCTTCTTGTTGAAAACCCGTTATACTTACATAATTTTACATACCTATGTCCGGGGTGAAAACGCCTGGAAAAAAAACACTAGATGAGAACAGGCCAATAAGGAATTAGCGTCTGCATATTTTAACAAATAATGTCCGGTATACAGATTGTTTCAAAAAGCGTAAAAGAAATGTTTTTTTAACTACTCCCTTTTTTATTGAATTTCTAAATAGCCCCTAAAATTCTACACATTTTTTGTATACTAGATATTGGGCCAGGTGAATAAACTTAAGCAAAAGCTAATACTATAGTACTTGCTTTTTTGTTACAGGCAATTTTGTATGTTTTAGCTTTTATTAATTTAAGTAAAAGCATTTGCTTAGCTTTATTCACTTGACCCATTATCTCATGGCTTTTTTTATTTGCATTTTTATGTAAAAATGACATTTGCAAGCACGAATATAAAATGTTATTTATTTATTTAAAAGTTAATAATACCATTTTTGGCAGACTTGTATGCATGTAGGTGTCTACCGTTTCTTACTAAAAATAATTAATAGTTTAAAAAACTAAAAAACACGCTTTTATATGCAACCGAACTAAAAATTAGAAAATAATTTTTCATTAAAAAAAATATTGTCATTTCATAGTAAAAAGCGTGGGGTGCATTTTACTATTTTTTCATAACTTTTCCATCATAGATATTTGCAAATATAATAATTATAACATTTAATATATTTATCACCCCACGCTTTTTACTATGAAATGACAATATTTTTTTAATGAAAAATTATTTTCTAATTTTTAGTTCGGTTGCATATAAAAGCGTGTTTTTTAGTTTTTAAAACTATTAATTATTTTTCATTTTTTAGTTTCTGCTACTCTTGACAAAATGGCGAAAAAATTTTTAATGAACAAGAGTGGCAAATTTTAAAATTTTTCCAACAGATTGCAACTCACTAAAAATTTCTTCTTCATTAAATTGCAAAGTTTGAAATTTTGCCAACAGATGGCAATCCAGGCAATGTTTGGACCGTTGCCAATATATTGCAACCCACTAAAAAATTTCTTCTTCATTTAATAGCAAAGTTTGAAATGTTGCCAACAGATGCCAACCTAGGTGTTGTTTTTATAATATAATGGAATTTTTTTCCTGGCGATCCAAAAAAGATAACGGGATACTGTTTGCAGATTATTGCATTGTCATGTTTCCTTAATACGTGTGCAAAGTTTCAAAGAAATCGAATAGCTGGAAGTTGGTTAAAATTAGGCTCAAAGATTCCGTTACATAGCCAGATAGTTACAACCCAAGTTAATAAAAAAGCGTGTTAACGGCATTTATTAACTGTTATTGTTCATAAAAATTGAACACCAATGGTGCAACTAACCCAATTGTGTAAAGAACTTATTAATTTTTATTGTTCATAAAAATTGAACACCAATGGTGCAACTAACCAAATTGTGTAAAAACTAAAAAATTTCTTCTTCATTTAATAGCAAAGTTTGAAATGTTGCCAACAGATGGCATCCTAGGTGTTGTTTTTACAATATAATGGAATTTTTTTCCTGGCGATCCAAAACAAGATAACGGGATACTGTTTGCAGATTATTGCATTGTCATGGGTCCTTAATATGTGTGCAAAGTTTCAAAGAAATCGAATAGCTGGAAGTTGGTTAAAATTAGGCTCAAAGATTCCGTTACATAGGCAGCCAGATGGATAGATTGATAGATAGTTACAACCCAAGTTAATAAAAGCGTGTTAATAAGCATTTATGATAAAGTATGTTTCAAATAAATTAACAAATAATTAATACCACAAATTGCTGCAATATACATAGGTAGGTGCTTGAGCTACTACTTGCCGCTGCCCCTTGAAACGAACAAATATTATGAGCGGAGCGTTTCCAATTAGACCAAGATATAAATTTAGAAACGAAAAAAATTATAGTAGGATGAAAGTCATTGTAAAAGGTAAAAAAAATGACAAAAATAAAAATAAATTCCTGTCGATCTGTGGTCGGGAAGAGAAAGGAGGGGGAAGTTTAGGGGAAAAATGGTTTTAGTAAAAATATCTACAACTATTGTATCAAGACGTTTTTTACATAACCTCAAAATTTATGTGAAAATTTTAAATAACCAAGTTTATGGTTTTTATTTTTATCTTTTATAAAAAGAAAAAAATACAAAATTTGGTGAGAACTTACCTTGGTATGTCCCAAATACAGTGTGATTTTTTAAATTAAAATATGTATTTTTTCAGCTTATTTTGACTTAACATCGAAAAAGCACCCTTGTTTTCAATCGTAATCGTAAAAATCTCTATTTTTCGATGGTGTAAAAATATATACATTACCACGGTAACTTTTCTCAGAAAATGAATTTCCATAGGACTATTAATTTTGCCGCTAATCGACAAAAACCGTTTTTACCCTTATAAACTCACCCCTCGACCTCAGATCGCCTGTAATTTATTTTTTCTTTTATTTTTGTTATTTTCTTTACATTTTTCAATGGGTTTTATCCTTGTATATATTTTTTTGTTTCAAAAATTAATTATCGACCGTGGTCTAATAATGATTAAAAAAATCGGATCCGAGTTTTTGCATTTTCTGACAATATTTACCATTGAAATGTATAGTTTTTTACACCATTAGAAAGTAGAGATTTTATTGAACAAAAAAAACCACCTATTTTTTGGAAAATGCCAATATTTTGACACGTGAATTTTCGATTGAAAATGGGGGTACTTTTTCGATATTTGCCCAAAATAATGTGAAAAAATTAATATTTTAAGTTAAAAAAATTACAGTGTATTTGGGACATGCAAAAGTAGATATGTTTTTACCAAATTTCGTAAAAATAATTTATTTTTTGTAAAAGATAAAACTAAAAACCAAAAACTAGGATATTGTGTATTTTTCACATAAATTTCGAGGTTATGTGAAAAAAGCGTAAATACAAAAGTTGTAGATCTTTTTATTGCCTACAACTTTGCCATGCGACTTGTAGTTTTGCCGGAAATCGAGAAACAGTATTTTTACTTAAACCACCCCCTTCCTGACCATAAATCGCCTGGAATTTATTTATTTTTTTTTTTGTTATTTTCTCTTTTCTTTTTCAATGGGTTTTACTCTACTATAATTTTTTCCGATAGAGGTAGGTATAGGGCAATATTAACAAAAAAGTATTATAATTAAAGGGCGAATCTAAAAACTTGTTAATAAAGGGGGTGTTCCATTTAAAAAATAAAGTTTACAGGACTTTTTGATAGAAGCGACAACGTCGCAATGCTAAAAATATTTTAGATCGATAGAACAGGTAAGAAAATGTAAGATGCTAAATTTTCAGAAAAATTCTGCGTTTCGATTCCCATAAACGTCTAACCTACCATCGATAGTGAATCACCCTTTATAAAACATTAGTTATCGCGTCGATGTCACCTTTTTATATGCTAAAGTGTAACAATCCTGGTGCTTCTCAGTAATTTATGAAAAAAAAACATAATATTTAGGTATTAATTTACGATTTGCTTGTAAATTATTGGCCAAATTAAGTAATTTCCAAAGGGATCAACGCGGTGCTCCTAACCCCCGTCGGTCACTTGCGTCCCGTGGTCATAAATATAACCCAGTTGCCTTCCGCGTCTAAAAATATTATGGTCCATTTGCGTCCGTCAGGTACAGGTGGCCCAGGTAAGAGAACCCTTTATTTAAATTTAATTACCTTAAACTATCTTTTGGCCAAATTTACTTGCATTTTAATAGTCTTTACTAAAATGAAACCCATTTGTAAAGACTCTTAAATTAGTGTCAGTGTTATTGCATTACAATAGTTCTGCTATTATTACAGAGTAAAGGTGGGAGGTCATGGTTAGTTCTGATTGGTTAATGTTTTTTATATTTCCTTAAGTAAACACAAGACTAATACACACTTTATAAATACACTTAAGAATTCTATTCCCACCTTTAGGGTACCAAACAAGAAGAAATAATTATGCATTTTTGTCGAGGTGACCAAACCAGAAAAAAAAGGTTGGTGTGGCAGGACGCAAATGGATCATACCGTCTTAGGCCGCAGGACGCAAGTGGGCTACACGTCCTAAGAGTTTCTAGGGATAGGACGCAAGTGACCTGCAGCCCTCCTAACAACCGAGATGTAAAGCACATACGTTATACATTGTACTTTACATGCAGTACTTTCTTGGACACGAATGTATACATATTGCGGGTGAGGACGCCCTGACAAAAAAAATCTAAACCTAAAAGTGCGCCACACTGAAAAAGTTTGGGAATCCCCGATATAAATAATGTTTAAATTGTTATTTTAGTGTGAAAAAGTAGGTTTTCATGTAAAAAAAAAATAAAAATGTATGTTAAAGCGGTTCATTGTGTCGCCCCTGGAAACATGCCGACTAAGGCGGTCGCCTCATCGGCCGGCCCTGCCGTAAGTTTTGTTGCAAAGATATTTAACAGAACACTAAAAATAATTTTTTAACGTACAAAAATCCTTTTAATTTAAATTAAACTTTAAAAGTGGGGAATATAACATGGTAATTAGGAACATCTTTTGATTTAAAATAACTTAACATTTTATTACATTTTTTTAAAGAAGAGTACTGTCAGGACTTTACCTGAGCTGCAGTTATTTGCTGTTAAACACTTTTTTGTTCATTAAAACCACTTTGTTCTAGAGAAATTAACTTTTATTAAGACCAAAAAACAAAACGTCTTTTTCCGGCAAAGTCATCGTTGCAGAGAGAGCGGGCCAGTATTGCCAATTTTAAAAGTCTAAATTTACAATGTTGCCACTGTGAGCAAAAGTTCCTAACAAGTACTTTATACTCTTAAGCAGTTTTCAATTTTTTACCTACCGTCTATTTCATTAAACTTCTAATAAAAGTAACTAGTGCTAAATACAGTCGGAGATCACGGACTAACCCTCATAAAAACAAGTTGCAATTGCAAATTGTGTCATTGAAAAGTTACCATAGAAAAATCGCATTTGTTACACACTTAATTTACAACACGCTATAATTTTATTTTGAAAAGCTTTACAATTCTTGAAATATTAGCTAAGTTTTAGCTGCTCTCTTAAAAATGTACCTCGGTAGTTCAGACTGAGTTAAGTTATAACTATGTTTATCATTTAGGGTGTCCAAGAATACCTACATCTCTCGGATTCATAGATAACACATTTCCTATAAAATATTTTCCTTAAACCCCTCCTTATATAATATGTTCCCTTAAAAGACTACTAGAAATCGGTTTTCCTCAAATACATTTTATAGTACTTGGTATAATGAAATATTTTTTTAATATAATATATACCAGTTAGAATTCCTTAAAATAATATCCTTGTAAAACATTTGCCTTTACTAGTTGGCTAGCGGCGGACCCTTACACAATAGTATTAATTATTTTTACACCCTGTATAATAAAGGAATAATATAATAATAGCATTTTTAAATGGCTTAAACCCTTAGCAAAAAAAAGGTACTTCTGTTCGATATCGATTAAGTGAAGCGTTTTCGAAAATACAACTCTTTGGTTAACTAGTGTTGTATTTAATAATTTTGTTTGTCGGTTTGACATAGCCCCCTGTTATGTTATGCATTATGTAGCTTTAATTATCAAAGATTATGGGACCCTCCACAATGCTGCAACATAATTTTTTTGTATCGTAAAAATAAAAAAAAATACTTTTTGGATAAGCTTTTAGTACCATTTACAACAGAATAACCTAATGTTTTAAATGTCCCCACAAAAAAAAAAACTAGTTTTTGTCGTAAAAGCTTTTAGTTATCGACATCAAACAGGAGTACCTTTTTTTAGCTAAGGGTTTAAGCTACCCAAAAATACTTATTTCATTTCTTTAATATACAGGGTGAAAAATAATTAACACTATTGTGTAAGGGTTAGTCCGCCCTTGACTAACCAATAAAGACAAATGTTTTAGAAGAATACCATTTAAAGGTTTCCAACTTGTATTTATCATATGACAAAATTATTTCTTTATACCATAAAAGTTATTTAAGAAAAACCGATTTTCAGCGGCGTCCTCTAAGAGCACATACCTCTGTAAGAAGGAGCTCAAGAAATTTTTTTATAGGACCTTGTCACATTATTTTCATGTGTTCTATATGAATTCGAAAGATTTTCCACATTTTTCTGGACACCCTGTATATTTCACTTATTTGTTTTATTAAATTTATTTAAGTATCTGCATGAAATTTAAATACATACTATACTGATACCGGTGGTGCGTCGTCGAGCGGAACATAGGAAATCTCATGTAAATTTTAAGGGGTTAATTATGGGATCCACTGTACATTTTACAGAAAAAAATGTAAGTTTAAGTATAGTACCTAAAAGGTTTTTTTTTGTATTCGGCTGTACGAAAGATTTGTCAAAGCCTTATAAAACCAATTGTTTGCAGGTGGCTGCTGTCTGTTAAACCGAAAATTTGGTAATTTTCAGGGCCGTATTAACTGTTTGAGGCGCCCTTGGCTAGAATTCCCGGAGCGCCTATTTTCCACCAAAAATTTTTGAAGAGCAAAAAAAAAAAAACGACCCTCTTTTCCTCCGTAGCGCCTTTTTTTTTTGAGTGCCAGGCGCCTTACTTCACAACCCGAAATAAAATTTAATGACAATAATTAATAGTTTAAAAAAACTAAAAACACGCTTTTATATGCAACCGAACTAAAAATTAAAAAATAATTTTTCATTAAAAAAAATATTTTCACTTCATAGTAAAAAGCGTGGGGTGCTTAATATATTAAATGTTATAATTATTATATTTGCCAATATCTATGATGGAAAAGTTATGAAAAAATAGTAAAATGCACCCCACGCTTTTTACTATGAAGTGAAAATATTTTTTTAATGAAAAATTATTTTTTAATTTTTAGTTCGGTTGCATATAAAAGCGTGTTTTTTAGTTTTTTAAACTATTAATTATTTTTCATTTTTAGTTCGTTATATTGCACAAAATTCTTAATATAACAGTAAATTAGAACATACTATTTAATTAAGCAGCAAAAGAAAATAACCAGCCCCTATGAAATGACAATGGTAGCAAATTTTAAAATTTGCAAAAGATTGCAACTCACTAAAAAATTTCTTCTTCATTAAGTAGCAAAGTTTCAAATTTTGCCAACAGATGGCAATCCAGGCAATGTTTGGACCGTTGCCAACATTTTGCAATCCACTAAAAAATTTCTTCTTCATTTAATAGCAAAGTTTGAAATTTTTCCAACAGATGGCATCCTAGGTGTTGTTTTTATAATATAATGGAATTTTTTTCCTGGCGATTAAAAAAAAAAGATAAGGGATACTGTTTGCAGATTATTGCATTGTCATGGGTCCTTAATACGTGTGCAAAGTTTCAAAGAAATCGAATAGCTGGAAGTTGGTTAAAATTAGGCTCAAAGATTCCGTTACATAGGCAGCCAGATAGATAGTTACAACCCAAGTTAATAAAAGCGTGTTAAAAAAAAAAGGTCACTCGTCACTCCCTCCTTTTCGCGCCTATTTTATTCCAAACCACCTTATTCACAGTAAAATTAGTCACCAAAATCCCCACCCGACCTAAACTTTTTAAAAACTCCCCTGCCTAGCACCTATTACTCATTACTGCCCCGCCTGGCGCCTATTTTTCATGGCGCCCTAGGCCGTGGCCTAGTCAGCCTAATGGTTAATACGGCACTGGTAATTTTGCAATTATATTTAATTGAATAATAATAATAATAATAACGAGGTTTTGTCATGTGTCATTGGTCTCTTCGAAAAGTTATATTATTTAGTATATTTAGACAGCGCCTATCTCGTTTATTATATAAGGTAGAAAGCAACTTTAAATACAAAAATTTTAGGACATTATCCCAACCGTCAAAAAATATATTTTTGAAAATACAGGGTGAGCCAAAAATGTGTGGAAAATATTTTTTTTTAATGGAGCACCCTGTATATTATGTCACCATTAAAAGGTCTTTAAAAAAGCGTGTTAAAGCTTTACAAAAATACCACATTTAATATACATATCGTTTATAGTTTTGGAAAAATGGCCACTTAAATCTGGGTATAATTTCCATTACATCATAGTCTCACCTTAGTGTCGATGCCGTAGGTAGGATAATGGAAATTATATCTACTATTTTTCAGATTTAAGTGGTCATATTTCGAAAACAATTAAAGATAGATATATCAAATGTGGTATTTTTGTAAAGCTTTATAAAATACCTTTTTAATTGTGACATAATATACAGGGTGTTCCAAAAAAATTCTCCACCCATATTTGGCTTACTCTGTATTTGCAAAACTACATATTTTTGACGGTATGGATAATTTTCTAAAACTTTTGTAGTTAAAGTTTTTTTCTACCTTGTACAATATAAGGGATAGGCGCTGTCCAAATATACGGACCAACCCTGTACAGGTGAAAATGTACAAGGGATACAATAATTAACCCCTCTTAAAACTAACATGTTTCCAATGTTCCGCTCGGCGACGCACCACCCGGTATAACACTTGTTTTTTTTTAGGGATAAAGGCATTTACAGCATAACAGAAAACTTAAATTAGAGAAAGCGGTGTTTTTTTGCGTGGAGAGAAGTAACCTTATTTTTAAAAAATAAAATAAAATAAACAATTAGTGCACTTACCTGAATTCAACGGGCGTTACGTCCTCCTTTTCATCTGGGGAAAGCTGTACTTCGTCATACATAAAACCTTCTTCGATTACCGTTCGGCATAATCCAGTAGTTGAAGGAAAGTTTTTACCGCCAGAGCCTTAAATTGTACTAAAAAATAAATAAATATTATCAAAAAAACATTTTGACGTAACCATTTTGAAAATGGTCACATAGTATAGAATATAAAAATTATGCCTTAATTAAATGATAACTAAAACTTCTCTATAGTAAGAGTAAAGTTCACTTCTCTTTTACTTTTTGTTTTTTTTTGAAAACATACAAAAAAGAAGATTGTTTTTGAAGGTGCATTTTATGCTCTTTAATTATGTTTATTTATAGGTTTTATTGTCAAAAAATCCAAAGTGTTGATAACAAAAATAATTTAGTTTAATAAAGCAACTTTTTACCTTAGGAAGAGTTCTGCAGCAATTCTAAATAGAGTTTTGGGGTAAATCTAAATACATGGATGTTAATACTTATGCAATAGCTTTATAAAATAAGCGGTACTCACAGTCTTCTATTTAGAAGCCCACGGTTAACCATATTTTAAAGTTACCATGAAGAAACAAAAAACAACAAAATGTAAATCCAAATTCAATGCTGTCAAGAAAAGTCCTATGCAGTTAACTGTAAATTATGCATATTTCAGCCACTAAAATAACTTTTACCCAAAAATGTTATCTAGTGTAGGGCTGGCAATCAAAACCGGTTTTTCGGTTAACCGCGGTTTTGGCCAAAACCGAAAATCGGTATTCCAAAACCGGTTTCGAATATCGGTTAACCGGTTTTAAAAAGCGGTTTTCAAATACCGGTTTTTCGGATAATCGGTTTTGGAATACCGGTTTTTTGGATAATCGGACCAAAATCGAAAAGCGGTTCTTCGAATATCAATTAATAGGTTTTTGGTTGATTGCGGTTTATATCTAAAATAAATAATAGTTTAAAAAAACTAAAAAAACACGCTTTTATATGCAACCGAACTAAAAATTAGAAAATAATTTTTCATTACAAAGAGTTTGTCACTTCAGAGTAAAAAGCGTGGGGTGCATTTTACTATTTTTTCATAACTTTTCCCTCATAGATATTTGCAAATAGAATAATTATAACATTTAATATATTAAGCACCCCACGCTTTTATTCTGAAGTGACAAACTCTTTGTAATGAAAAATTATGTTCTAATTTTTAGTTCGGTAGTTTTTTTAAACTATTATTTATTTTTCATTTTTAGTTCGATATATCAATTAGTTTTTTAAAAATAAATGCTCCAGTTTATTCACTAAAAAATTCCTTCGCCATTTTGTCAAGAGACAAAGAGGATCTGTAAAGGAATTCATTTATCCTGGCGGTCCTAATCAGGATAACGGGATACTGTTTTTAAATTATTGCATTGTCATCGGTCCTTGATACGTGTGCAAAGTTTCAAAGAAATTGAATCGCTGGAAGTTGGTAAAAATTAGGCTCAAAGATTCCGTTACATAGATAGATAGATAGATGGATAGATAGTTACAACCCAAGCTAATAAAAGCGTGTTAAAAAGGAAAACCCTTCATTTCGTAAAATCGGATATTGGTTGACAGATTATACAGGGTGGTTCATTTAACCTTAGACAGACAATTAACAAGAAAACGGCGCATTTTAGAAGAAAATGTTTCTAGTAAGAATTGTTTGAAATAAAGGGGAAAATTTAATGGTATTATTAGTTTGTGACCTTGACTAAAATTTTAAGGTCATATTCATATCAACTTTGTTTTTTCAAAAGGCAACTCCAATTTTTTTATTAAGACTCTTAATCTACATACAAAAATGAGCAACTTTCATATAAAACTTTTTTAAATTTGATTTCAATTTTAAAAGATATGTAACAAAATAAATTTTAAGAACCCATTTTTTTAATATAGTACAAAAAATATTTATTTTTTTTTAAATGTATTTTTTAACATTTTTAAACATTTTTAAATATGCTGATTGAATATAGTCATATATAAACCAGTTGTTTACGTTTAGAAAAGCCTTTTCCGGTTTTTGCCAGTCCTAATCTAGTGTATTGAAAAACAGCACGTAGAGATTAGACAAAGGATGCCTGAATGTAAACATTTTCTGGAGAATGACGCTTCGGTCTTGCTTTGTTGTTTCTTTAGACCGCATCTATTCACCGCATTGGCAAAAATTTGGCTTTGATCGTTTTGAAGTGGCACGACGTGTATCTTAACCCTTAAGTAGGCGCGTGCCTTTTTATAACGTAAGTTGGCGCATGGGGGTCAAATTATTCCCCAAGCGTAAATATCTAATAATCACTTTTTCTTTATTTTTTTAAACTGCTAAATTATATTTTAGGTTGGAAGCATTTTCTTTCAATGTATGAATATTTAAATAAATTGTTGCCCAGGAAAAAAAATACTGATATTAAAACATTTTATTGTAGAGGAACTGCAGCATATTTGGGATACTGCAGGTAATTTGGAATACTTTGATACCGAAATAACTTTTAAAGCCATATATTTTTTTATAAACATAACGTCGTAAGACACACTAAGCCACCAAGCATTTAAATCAGGACACCATTATGAGAGCCAGGCTACTAGCCCCGACGGAAAGAAAATACAGATTTAAAAACTTTTTTGGTGAGTATGCAACCCATGATAATATTTACTGCAATACGTAAAATATTTAGTGTAATTATTCAATCTCTTACCTAACATTTTTGGTTTATGATTTAACTTTGATTTTGTAAATATTTCATGTTTGAAATGCCATTTTAGGTTAGGGTGATATGTTGTTAATTTGGAATACTAAAGGTTGTAAGTTTTTTTTTAGTATTGATGAAATTGAGATGGTGCTCAAGAATACAAAAAAAATAGGTTATATTAGTTGCTAAGATAAAGCGTTAGCAGTATGTTTATAAAAAATGTGAATATAATTTGGAATACACGTAATATTATATTCCGGATTACCTGCACTTTAAGTCAATTGACATAATTGCTAGTTTGTGGTTCTTTTTGTTTTATTTGATAGTAACAAATATTGAAGCTTAATGGTTTTCAAATGGGAAATGTATTTTTATCAAGCCATCTTTTTTCAATTTAACTAAAAAAACAAACTGGTATTCCAAATATGCTGCAGTTCTGGTTAGTTCTCTAATTTTAGGTGAAGTCACTGTCATTATTTTTTAAAAGCTGATAGTACACCTCACACTTTGCCCAAGTTACCATAAATTTATTAAAATACATTTTATGAGACCCAAAATGGTTATCCTAGCTAGTCCCCTATTAATAAAATTAAAAAAATATATATAATCTATTTCATTACATTTAGTTGTAACAGAATTTTCACATTTTGCCTAGAAAACATAAAATAAAAGTAAAGAAATGTAATTCTCCTTAAAAAAAACTTAAAATATTTATAATACCAAATGAAGTATGAGTTTATTTGGAATCTGGTCCTTCTTGTTGTCTAAAGGGCCAATTCCATTAAAGCAACACTAGGCGACATATCGCATGCCACTTATATTTTATTATTGTTATAATTATTATAATAGTTATAAAATTAATAAATAATATACATTATTATTTCTTTAACTTTTAATTATAATACACTTTTTATTAATAAGTTAATATATCTATTAAAATTATTAATACGTAGATAAAATTTAATGTGGCATGCGATATGTCGCCCAATGTTGCCTCAATGGAATTCCGCCTTAAGGGCTAGGTACTGCTCACAAATTGTTTTCATATGACATTTGCACATTATGGCTGTTTTTATTTCACCCAAAGTTTGTTGTCTGATTGTTTTTGTCAGGGACAAATAGTACATGTTTGGGCTCCCAGACCCTTCCGCAACTCGATATACATATTGCTCGAAACTGTTACGTTAGTAGGCGCGTGGGGGTCAAATTGACCCCACGGGCCAAGAACGTGAATTGTTTGAATAAATGGTGTTGTTTTTTTTGTGATTTTTGTTATTAGCATATACCTAACAAGGTTTTAGGAAGGTACCTCGAGATTTTTTTCTAATTGTAAAAATCTCAAAATTATTATGACAAAGACAACGCTGGGGGTCAATTTGACCCCCGCGCGCCTTCTTTAGGGTTATCTAGTATCTTACCTTTAATTCAAGCTTTTAACAGTTTCTTGTACTTGTAACGTGGTAAAAACTTTCTAGCTCCTAATTTTAAGTTAGGTAAAGCTTCTGGTTTAAGTAAAAAATCCTTTTTGCAGCATCAGGCTGCAGCTGGCCGCAGAGTTTTCTGGATTCAATCACCTTTCTAGTCTGGGGATCTCGCCCAAGAACCCATAGCCATGCATTATGTTTGCCAGATGTAAGGCTAAAACATGATAATTGATTTAATTATTGTTGTACACGTAAATAGGCCTTGTTTTTGTGGCTGTACACAATAATAAACAAAAAAAATTATTCATTTTTTAAAGTCGGTTTACTTTAAAAAAATGAATAAAAACTCGATAAAAAGTTAAAATTAATTTAAAAAAGTCGGGTAATACCACATCGTCAGTGTAATTCGCAAAGTACGTAACTCCATTTTTAATAATTTTAGAGAAGCTTTTAAATCAGAGTTTTACAGTGAGGTGTGCTAGCATATAATATAATATTTTCTATCCAATTAAATTATTTTTTCACTATATGCTACCATACAGCACTGTAAAATTCTGCTTTGAAAAAATTCTTGTCTAAATTTCTCTAAAATTTCTAAAAATGGAGTTACGCACTTTGCGAATTACACGATATGATAGGGATGGCGAACTTTTACGTATCAACATGCCATTTTTGTACACTAATGTAAAAGATGTCCTAGGCGTGCCATGAAATACTTTTTAATGAGGAAGAAAAAAACAAACACAAAAATAAAAAAAAGGTTATCAACTTAAAACTTGAAAATGACGTCCTGGGTGTGCAATGATAAACTTGTCAGCAAGTACAAATTTCAAGGAGCACAAAAAAGTTTAAACCACCAAATAACCATTGTCGCAAATTCACAAAATATTGTTTCAGTTTGTATGTAATCTTTTAATTAATGGCAAAAAGACTTATTTGTTGCACACTTAGTGGACCAATCTGTACCACACCATTTCGGGCACAGTTAAAATCCACATAGAGCGTGTCTTCGAAAGCTCTTACCGAAAATATTTTTTTAACTAAAATACTAAACCTACGAAAGAACGTGCCTCTTCATAAAAAGTCCTGCCTGATGAGATGAGAAAATACGTCTCAATGAAATTAATTGTTAGATGTACAGGGTGGCTTACAAAATACTTTTTACCAAATTTGTATACAGTTTATTTTCTAACTACGGCACAATACTTTTAAGGGTGATTTCTTATGTCATCTTATGAAGAAAAGTTCCTATGAACATATGTCCGGAGTTGCTTCTTTTCTGAAATACTGGGCGTTAAAAGTTTTTTAAATAAATCGATATTTTATAAATATCTTAAATACCTTTAAACCGATTTGGTTAAAATTTGTTTAAAGGTATCTTAGGTTTGTTTAATGTAATAAAGCGCTTGTAGGGCTTTAGCTAGATTTACCTTATTGGGTTCAGTAGCGCCTTAGTGGGCGCAACATTCAATATTATATTTTTTTCCTATAAAGCAAGTAAAAATACAACTTTTTCGTTTGGAAATTTTTTTTTTGTATCTGGCTTCGTATTTAAGATGTTTATAAAATACCGACTTTTAAAAACATAATCAACGTCCTGTATCTCCGAAATAAAGCAACTCCAGACCTATGTTTATAGGAACATTTCTTCATAAAGTGACATAAGAAATCACCCTTTAAAGTATGGTATCGTAGTTAGAAAATAACCTATATCTTAATTTGGAAACTAGTCATTTTTAAGCCACCCTGTACATCCAACCTTTAAATATTTTTGTTAAAATGTATTTTCTCATCAAGAAGAACTTTTTATAGGAAAGCACTTTTTTGTTAAGTTGATAATTAAAAGTTTTCCATATATGGTAAGAACTTCCGAAGACACGCTGTATTACTCTAACCGTTGTTGCATTAGTATACTGCGTGTCTATTTAAGTTCGCACTATATGGAAAACTTTTTATTTTTAATTTTAGGAAAAAAATATGTTTTATAAAAAGTTCTGCATGATCTAAAACCCAAAATTTTGCGGAAGAGGCAATAACTTTTATTTTTCATAATATTAAAAATATAAAAAGATGTTTAGGATAAAAAAGCTTTCAAATATGCAAATTGGTTTATTAAAAACAAACTTTTTTAACATTTTTTTCTGTGATAACGAGCGTTTTTGTGACATCGCTATTTTTATAGTTCTTAAACTTTCTGTACATATTACAAAATAAGTATGCACTAATATACAAAATAGCATTTTTACCGTTAACTCTTAAAAAAATTAACGAGTTTTTTTCTGAAAAATAAACATGTTTGCATATGAATGATATTTTTAATCTTTAACATCTATTCTTTACAAAAATAATCGATATTATAAAAAATAAACGCGGTACTTGTTGAAATAATGTAATAAGTATTATTCAAAATGCTATTTCGATACCTTTGTACTATACTCTTGTACTCCCTTCCCCATGGTGACATTGACCTTAACCCCCTTTCCCCTAAATGTCTCACGTAATTTATGGACGCCCCCTACCGGGTGTCCAAAAATTCTGGAAACGCCTAAATATCTCAGGGAGTTTTAAACCAAATAGGACGAAATTCGGTAACCAAGGGTAAAATCATACTCTACATTCAATGTTGATTTCGGCCATACTCCCAGATTTTCAATTTTGCAGAAATTAATCCAAAGTTTTAATAGCATAAAAGATGTTTAATTAAGTAAAAATAATAGGTGTAAACCACAGCGTAAAATGCGTAGGTATTATCGACCGTTTATACCATGCAACTTTTAAACTGGCGCCTTGTCAGTTTTGACATAGGGAATACCTAGTTTAATTTGAGTTTTTAATAACAAAATGTTTCGTTTAAATAAAAATAAACATTTATGTCAAAACTGTTAAGCCACCAGTTTAAAATTTGCAAGGTGTAAACGGTAAAAGCTTTACACTTTTTACTAAATTAAATATTTTTCCGCTATTAATAGATCCCTAAAGAAACATTGGACTTTCATCCTATTGTATAGCAAAAAACAGCGGTAATCCAATAAAAAAAAAAAATAGGTGTCTCGTTTAAATCTAAAAACCTTGAATTGATTTCTGCGATTTGAAGATCTGGCGACATTGCTAATATTAACGCATCGCCCAAATTGGTTAAAAATTCTTTAAGACATTTGAGCGTTTTCAGACTTTTTGGACACACTGTACAAAAAATATAATAAATATTTAAAACCAAGCAAAAAACTAACGAGCTATTTCAACTATGTATACAAATAATTTTAAAACAAGTGTCCTAGTTACAAAAATATATTGCAGTTTTTTTATATATTCTTATATCATCTAATATATATTTTTTTATTTTAACAGGTATTACCTACCGCAACCTTTGCAACAGGAAGACAAAAACCACAAAAGATACTTACTAAAAGCCCCTGTAAAAGTAACAAATAAAACTTAAGAAAAAAACGAACACATTTTGTTATAAAATTAATTAAAGAGTGCAAAAGTTTTTTTTAGGAAAAATTAAAATATTGTATCTATGTCATTTAAGAAAGTATTTTATTGCGTTTTTGTTTTTGTCTTTTAAAAGAATTACATAGGTATATAAAATTTATAGAAAGGCAGATTTTAATTGTATACAACAGAGCTCATTCGTAATCGCACAGTTTTATTAAAAGAGTATTCAAAAACCTTTTAGTTAATGATCTACTAGACATTAAAATAAACACATTTTAAAGCTAAAACCAACGTTTAACATTATATTATTTATTTAATAATAAGTAATTTACAGCAAGACAAATTTGTATTTTATACAACAGAGCCTACTCGTCCCTGCAAGGATTTATTAAAAAACATTTAACATATTAGGTATATCCAAAGAATATTCTACTAGAAATTAAAAGAAATACATTTTATAGGTAGACAGCCAACGTTTCAAAAATAATAATTATGTGGATTATTAATTTTAAGTTTGTTACAAATTTTGGCTTGTATAAATGAAAACGAAAGGGGACATTTATTTTGTACTCTTTAAATCATACTTCCGAAAAAAAATGTCACCGATTTAGTATTTCCAACATTATAACATATTTTAAAACAAATATCAATTGGTAAAAATAGTAAAAAAATTAATATTCCTTCTAAATATTGTAAGATTCTTACCTTTAAATTTGTCTTCTCACCCACTGACGCCCATTCCTGTTTGAGCTTGTCTAAGACCTCACAAAACCACCGCACTGCACACACGTCGAAATCTAAAAACCAAATGAGCTTTAGAAGTCGCTAAAACAAAGGACGCCAGCTAACCAGCGTTCCGATTGGTCTATTAAGAAATCAAACAAGTGCGCCCGCCAATAGGCAGAAAAGCGGTCTACTTCAAGGCTCTGCCGATTTTATAAGGCGGCCCTCACACGATGCGTAACACTGTCTATTTGTTTTACGTCTATTAATTAAAATAGTGCGAAAGGGGGATTTTTTTCGGTTTTACTAAAGTAGCATATACAGTGCAATTCAATTAACACCCACACACACATACAGGGTGTCTGAACTCTATTTATATACGAAATAACTTCACAACTGTATAAGATACAAAAAAAGACTTAAAGTAAAAAATGTTTATTTGGATACACTCTTTTTACTGACAGTACTAGTTAATATACAAGGTGTCTCAAAAACATAATTTTTATTGTTAAGTAGGTTTTTTAAATGGAACAACCTATATATTTTAACAAATTTTGACTATTAAATTCTACATCAAAAATTGTATAACACACTATACGTCAATTTTTGCTAGTTTTTTAAGAAATTAGCAGCAGTATGCTGATATACTCATTAACGATTAAAAGTTCTCTAATTAAAAGGAAAATACAGTTTTGGTTTTAATTATTTTTAGATAGTTTTGTCACTCCCAGAGTGACAACTATTATATTAACATGTAATTGATTACCTTCGATTGTAAGAACTACTAATAGGTAAGTAGTCAGCTATTTAAATTATTTTATATACATATTTACTTACTTGCCCTAAAAACCAAAATTGACGTTTTTTTAACACGCTTTTATTAACTTGGGTTGTAACTATCTATCCATCTATGAATGTAACGGAATCTTTGAGCCTAATTTTAACCAACTTCCAGCTATTCGATTTCTTTGAAACTTTGCACACGTATTAAGGAAACATGACAATGCAATAATCTGCATCGATTTTAGTCAAATTTTATATTAGGTTATTTTCAGAAAGTCCATCTGAAAAACTTTGCTACTCTTGACAAAATGGCGAAAAAAATTTTTAGTGGGTTGCCATCTGTTGGCAACATTCCAAACTTTTATACATACATAAATGCATATCGAACTAAAAATGAAAAATAAATAATAGTTTAAAAAACTAAAAAACACGCTTTTATATGCAACCGAACTAAAAATTAGAAAATAATTTTTCATTAAAAAAATATTTTCACTTCATGGTAAAAAGCGTGGAGTGCATTTTACTATTTTTTCATAACTTTTCCATCATAGATATTGGCAAATATAATAATTATAACATTTAATATATTAAGCACCCCACGCTTTTTACTATGAAGTGAAAATATTTTTTTTAATGAAAAATTATTTTCTAATTTTTAGTTCGGTTGCATATAAAAGCGTGTTTTTTTAGTTTTTTTAAACTATTATTTATTTATCTTTGGATAAACTACGAAGGCTAAAAGCCCAAATACTAACGTACCGTGGGTGTCTGAAGCGAGGTAAGAGGGAGTTTGTTGACACGGGACTTAAATACTTGAAGATTTGGGGGGAAGGAAAGACCTCCGCAGGCAGCAGGTTCCACAATCTAGAAACTCTGGGGATAAAAGAACGAGCAAAGTGGAGAAATTCGGGGCCTGTCCAGTTGGACCGTATATGGATGCATACGCGCGGAACCACGAGTTTCTGTTGGGAACCGTGAGTGGAGGAACTATACTGGCCAATTCTTTAGAGCAGAGGCCATGGAAGTACCTATAAAAAAGCGATAAATCCCCCACAGCCCGACGATGGCCTTTCTGTAAGTGAAGGATCATTAATGAGACGAATAGCTCTTCTTTGAATAGAATCAAGAATGCTTAGGGTTGTGGGGGACGCCATGCCCCAGATATGGGAACAATATTCCAAGGGAGGTCGGATTTGGGACACATATAAAGTGTATAAATTAGAAGCGGAAAAATACTTTTTGGCTCGAAAGAGAAATCCAAGCTTTTGTGAAGCTGCCGTGGCTATAGATACAATGTGTTTATGCCAGTTAAGGTTACTTTCAAATGTGACGCCCACAAGATTGAAGGTGTCTTTGCTCTGTAAAACTTGGCCGCTCATGAAAGATTTGATGACTCTTTTCGCGACAAGGAACATGATTGTGTTTTGGATGCATTAAAATGGACGAGATTTTTGGCGCCCTAATCCAATATTAAATTAAGATCCTGCGAAAGAGATATCTGCATCGCTCTGCGTTTGTTTTCCAAGTCAGGTTTAGTGATGGGTTTAGGAACCTAAAAACTGGAGTGAAGGGTACTATCGTCGGCGAAACTATGAATGGAATTAGTTGTGGACGAGAGAAGGTCGTTAATGTGAAGAAGAAACAATGTTGGTGCCAGAACTGAGCCCTGAGGGACTCCAGCATTTACTTGGTGAAAGCTTGAAGAATGGCCGTCCACAATAACTGATATACGTCGCTCAGATAGATAACTAGAGAGCCAAGTACAGAGTTTAGTTGAAAGACCATAGGAGGGAAGTTTATTAAGAAGTGCGGCATGCCAGACCTGGTCAAAGGCTTTGGATATATCAAGAGCAACAATCTGGGACTCACCTAGAAACTCAAGAGACTTATTCCTACAGTGTGATACGAAGAAAAGAAGATCTGCTCTGTAGATCTTTTGTGGCGAAATCCATACTGCCTGTCATGCAAAATTTTGTGTTTTTTTAAATACTTAAGAATTTGTGAATTAATAAATTTTTCCATTCCATGTTTGACGTATTGCTGTTTTTTTTAGTGTTATTAAGTGAATGTGTCCAAAATAAACTAAATTGCTGACATACCTACAAGTGGTTCTTGCAATGTATGTATGTAGTATACAGTGACCGCCATAAATGTTGAACCGTATGAATATATTTTTTGATTTCTGAAAAAAAAATCTATAAAAATATCTGCATACCTACATCGACGAAAAGCAGATCATCCTGTAAAAAAAAATAAAACAAAACTTACTTTTCCAACTTACACCGTATCGAGATTTGATCAAACTAAATGAACTATGGTAAATAATCCTAATTGACCTTAAATTTCGAAAAAAATATCAAAGCTTTGTTATTCTGAAAGCATTAGATTGGTACTTCAAAAACAAACAATAGTCCGAGGAGGTAAACTTTTACTTTTTTTGTCCATAAAGGCTTAAAATTTAAAGCCCCTTTAGATTAATGTTCCACATCGTTTTTGTCCTATAGAAAACGCCTGTACTCTACTGATTTTTAAATTCATTTTTGTCTTCGTTCTGTGTTTATCGTCATTATAAAACTGTTTGTTTAACTTGTATGAACTTATTACTATAATTCAAATAAAGTTTTATATTTGAACATAGTACATAATAGAAAATAATATAAATAAATGTATATCTTTAAAGAGTTAAGACGTTGTTTATAAGGCAAAACCAATGTGGAACACTAATCTAAAGGAGATTTTAAATTTTAGCCTTATTTAACAAAAGAAAAGAAGCATAAATTAACATTTTCGAAATTTAGGGGAAAAAGGATTATTTACGAAATTTAGTTCGATTAAAAAAATGTTTATTTGAATACATTTCTTTACTGACACTAATATACAAGGTGTCTCAGAAACAGACTTTTTATTGTCAAGCAGGTTTTTTAAATGGAACACCCTTTATATTTTACCAAATTTTGACACTGTATTAAATTTTACGTCAAACATTATAACACACTATACATCAATTAACGCTGGCTTTTAAGATCTTAACAGTATGCTCTTATACTGACTAACAATTTTAAAATAATGATTTTGCCATTGTCAGAGTGACAAATACCTAATATACATACATAATAACATGTAATAAATTACCTTTCATTGTAATAACCACTAAGAAGTAATAAAGTCAGCTATTTAGTTTATTTTGGATACATCTTTACTTACTTAAACTAAAATCTACTCATAATTGACGTACTGTTGTTTTTTAGAGCAATGAAGTAAATATGTGCCTAAAATAAACTCAATTGCTGACACACATATACCTATAAGTAATTTTTACAATGAAAGGTAATTACGTGTTATTATATTATTTGCCACTCTGACAGCGACAGATTTTTAAAAAATAATAGAACCAAAATATGATTTTCTTTCTTCACTTTTATTTGTTTAAAAATAGTAATAATTGATGTGTCGTTTAATTTAGAACTAAATGCAGAGTCAGAATATATCTTTTGTCATTCTGAAAGTGGCAGATTTATTTAAAAATAATTAGAACCAAAACATTATTTCCCTTCTTCACTTTTAATCGATAATGAGTAGGTATATCAGCATACTGCTAATCTCAAAAACCAGCAAGAATTGACGTATAGGGTGTTAAACATTTTTGATGTAAAATTTAATACAGAATCAAAATTTGTTGACGATAAAAATTATGTTTTTGAGACACCCTGTATAATAACTAGTACTGTTAGTAAAAAAGTGTATCCGAATAAACATTTTTTATTATGTTTTTTTTTTGTATATCGTACAGGAGCAAAGACATTTTGTGTATAAATAGAGTGGGGACACCCTGTATACAGCAAAAAGTTGGAAAAGTAGTTTTTCCCAATTTTTAAACAGTAGGTTCTGGTTTTGAAATATGACATAATTTATAATTCTAAACAAGTTTTCCAAACATTTTTTTAGTCCCAAGATAAAGGTAGTTTTATCTTAAGTCATATTCCGTAATTTGCACCTACCTCGTATTCGTTATGATTTATTTGAATTTTGATTACTTTTTGTGAGTTTCTCTATATGCAGAAATTTTTATCATGAATAAATTTTTTGAAAAATTCAAAATAAAAAAGTCATACCGGTCACTGTAGATACAAATATTGCATTAAGTATAGAAAAATCTTAAACTCATTCAGAGTATTTTAAGATTTGTTTGGATCTAGCATCAAAACAAAAGAACTTGCTGAGAAATAAAAAAAACAAGTTTAATTTTTTTCCCACCATCTATGTATATTGTGTGATACAATGAGTGTGAACAATTTTACTCTTTAAAAGTCTATTTGTGATTTCAAACTAGAATAGCAGTAGTCAGTTTCATTAAAAGTTGGAAAAAATAAATATCAACTGCTTAGTAAAGTACCCTTCTAAGGTACTTTTCTAAATATTAAACCAATAAACCAATAGTTTATTTTTAACTGTTAAATTTTAAAAAAAACTTTGGTTGGTAACTTTTTTTTATAGAATGTTCTTTTTGGCGATATTGGTGCCTTACTTAAAACAAAATAATAATAAAATTAAAAGTAATTTATAAAATTTATTGCGGGTGAGGACGCCCTGACAAAAAAATTCTTAACCTGAAAGTGCGCCACACTGAAAAAGTTTGGAAATTCCTGATAAAAATCTTTTAAAATTAAATGGAACTTTAAAACTGGGGAATATAACATGGTAATTAGGAACAACTTTTGATTTAAAATAACTTTTAGCATTTTATTACATTTTTTGAAATAAGAGTACTTTAATTCTAAGCAGTTTTCAATTTTTTTACCTACCGTCTATATCTTTAAACTTTTAATAAACGTAACTAGTGTTAAATATAGTCGGAGATCACGGACTAACGCTCATAAAAATAAGTTTGCAAATTGTGACATTGAAAAGTTACCAAAGAACAATTGCATTTGTTGCACACTTAATGTACAACACTCTATAATTTTATTTTGGACAGCTTTACAGTTCTTCAAATATTAGCTAAGTTTTAGCTTGTCCCTAAAAATGTAACTCGGTAGTTCAGATTGAGTTAATTTATAACTATGTTTATCATTTAGGGTGTTCAAGAATACTCTCAGATTTATTAAGAACACAAATAATGTGACAAACGCCTATAAAATATTTTCCTAAAACACCTCCTTACAAGACGCCACTGGAAATCGGTTTTCCTTAAATAACTTTTATAGTACTTGGTATTATGAAATATTTGTTTAATATGATAAATACTAGTTAGGTTTTCTTAAAATAATATCCTTGTAAAACATTTGCCTTCATTAGTTTAGTTGGCCGGCGGCGGACTAACCCTTACACACGTTTTCGAAAAAAACAACTTTTTGGTTACTAGGGTTGTATTTAATAATTTTGTTTGTCGGTTCGACATAGGCTCCCTCTTGATTATTGCATTCTATAGCTTTAAATATCGAAGATTATGGGACGCTCCACAATGCTGCAACATTATTTTTTAGTATCGTGAAAATTAAAAAAATCTTTCTGGATAAGTCTTTTTAGTACTATTTGCAACAGAATAACCTAATGTTTTAAATGTTCCCACTAAACAAAAACTGTTTCTTTTTAGCTTAGGGTTAAAGCTACCCAAAAATACTTATTTATTTTTTTTAATATATAGGGTGTAAAAATAATTAACACTATTGTGTAAGGTTTAGTCCGCCCCTGACGAACCAATGAAGGCAAATGTTTTAGAATACCATTTTAAGGAGTTCTAACTTGTATTTATCATATTACAAAATTATTTTTTTATACCAAGAACTATAAAAGTTATTCAAGAAAAACCGATTTTCAGCGGCGTCCTTTAAGAGCACATATCTCTGTAAGAAGGGACTCAAGGAAAAAAATTTATAGGACCTTGTCACATTGTTTTTATTTATTCTATATGAATTCGAAAGCTTGTCCACATTTTTTGGACACCATATATATTTTACTTATTTGAATTAGTAAAATTTAATAAAGTTTCCGCATGAAATGTTACTACATACTATACTTATACCGGGTGGTGCATGGTACAGCGCGGGTTTGTCATGTGTGATTGGTCTCTTCGAAAAGTTATCTTTCATTGTCTTTGTAAAATGTACAGAGGATACAATATCTAACCCCGCTTAAAATATACATAAGATTTAAAATGTTCCGCTCGGCGACACACCACACTTGTTTTTTGTTAAGGATAAAGGCAATTATAATCCTTTGGCTGTAAATAACAGAAAACTCAAATAAAAAGCGGTGTTTTCTTTCGTGGGGGAAGTAACCTTACTTTTAGTTTAAAAAAAACAATTTGTGTACTAACCTGAATTCAACGGGCAATACGTTCTCCTTTTCTTCTGGGGAGAGATGTACTTCTTCATACACTTGTACTTCTTCATACACTTCTTCGATTATTGTTTGGCATAATCCAGTAGTTGAATAAAGGTACATACAGTCAGGACTTAAAATTGTACTAAAAATAAGTAAATATTATTAAAAACAGTAATTGTCAACAAAACATTTAGACGGAACCATTTTGGAAATGGTAACATAGTATAAAATATGAAAAATCATGTCTAAATTAAAAGGTAAAGGGAAAGTTAAATTTTCTCTATAGAAAGAGTAAAATTTACATCTCTTTTACTTTTTGTTTATTAAATAAGTAAATCTAAATACACGGGTGTTTCACTTATGCAATAGCTTTATAAAATGTGCAGTACTCACAGTTTTCTATTCTGATGCCCACAGTAAATCTTATTTTAAAGCTACTATAAAGAAAAAAACAGCAAAATTTAAATCCAAATTACTTACTGTCAAGAAAAGTCCTATGCAGTTAACTGCAAATTATGCAAGTTTTAGCCACTAAAACAACCTTTAAACAAAAAGTTTATTTAAAAATGATGTTAAATAATTAAGAAAAGGTTTATTACTTAGTAAAATCAACATTTTAAAAACAAACGAATTCTGGGTTAAAAAAAAGCAAAAACCATATTATTATATACACGTCATGCCAACTCAATATATTTAAATTGACTAGTGTATTGAGCAATAGCAGGTAGAGATTAGACAAAGGATACCTGCATGTAAACATTTCCGGGAGGATGACGCATTGGTCTTGCTTTGTTGTTTTTTAGACCGCATCTTTTCCACGCATTGGCAAAAATTTGCACAGAACGTTTTGAAGTGGCACGACGTGTTTATTAAAGATAAGTATTTACCTTTAACTCAAGCTTTTAACACTTTCTTGTACTTGTAACGTTGTAAAATTTTTCTTGGAGGTAATTGGGTAAAGTTCCTGGTTAAGGAAAAAAAATAATTTCTGCAGTATCATATCTTCATTAGGAAAGTAAAGGCTGGAGCTGGACGCAGAGTTTACTGGTTTACTCCATAACCATGCATTATGCATGCCAGAAGTAAGGCTAAAAATATACTTAATTAGTTGTCTTAAAACAGTATCCATATAATAAAATTGTATATATTCAAAATTACACATAATGATTGATTTTATTATTGTTATACACGTAAAAATTGGATAATACCATATGGTAGGCATGGCGAATCTTTATGTGTAAACATGCCATTTTTATACACTAATTTAAAAACATGTCCTAGGCGTGCCATGAAATACTTTTCATAAGTAGAAATTTTTAAGAGAAAAAAAAACAAAAATAAAAAAGTCATCAACTTAAAACTTGAAAATGACATCCTAGGTTGCAATGACAAACTTGTCAGTGAGTACAAATTTTAAAGAGCACAAAAAATTTATCTCTTCCTTCAAAGAAAAGGAAAATAGGGTAAAAAATAACCATTTTCACTAATTCACATAATACTGTTTCAGTTTGTATGAATTTTTTTATAAATTGCAAAAGACTTATTTGTTGCACACTTAATGGACCACCCTGTACCACACCATTTCAGGCACACTTAAAATCCACATACAGCGTGTTTTTCGGAAGTTCTTACCAAATAGGAATTTTTTAACTAAAAAACTAAACTTTACGAAAAAATGTGCCTCTTCAAAAAAAAAATGCCTGCTTGATGAGAACATATATTTCCATAAAAATAATTGTATGTTAGATGTACAGGGTGGCTTAAAAAATACTTTTACCAAATTAGTTTACAGGGTATTTTTAATTACGGCACTGAAACTTTAAAGGGTGATTTCTAATGTCATTTTATGAAGAAAAGTTTCTATAAACATATCTCGGAGTTGTTTCGTTTCTGAAATACTAAACGTTAAAGTTAAAAAAAATCAATATTTTATAAAAATCTTAAATACCCTTAAACCGATTTGGTTAAAATTTGGTACGTTTGTTTAATGTAATAACGCGCTTGTAAGGCTTTAACCAGATTTACTTTAGTGGGTTTAGTAGCGTCAAAGTGGGCACAACATTCAATATTATTGAGAGAAAAATGTACGCAACTGGCTTTTTATGTAGTTTTTATATTTTTTCCTATAAAGAAACTAAAAATACAACTTTTTGGTGTATTACATTTTTTTTGGATCTGGCTTCGGATTTAAGATATTTATAAAATACAGACTTTTAAAAAATAGTTAACGCCCTGTATCTGAGAAACGAAGCAACTCCGGACATATGTTTACAGGATCATTTCTTTAAAAAGTGTCATAAGAAATCATCCTTTAAAGTTTGGTATCGTAGTTAGGAAATAACCTTTATCTTAATTTGGAAACAAGTCATTTCTAGGCCACCTTGTACATCCACCCTTTAAATATTTTTGTGGAAATATATTGTCTCATCAAGCAGGACTTTTTATGAGGAAGCACTTTTTTCGTAAAGTTAATAATTAAAAAGTTTCCCACATACAGTGTGGGCCAAATAAAACTTGCACACTTTTTAACTAATAACTTTTTATCTGTTGCGCCTATCTTTTTATTTTTACAGGCCTAATGGATAGATCTGTTGGTGTGGTACTTTTTCCAAAATGATGTATTTATGTTCGTTGCAAAATAAATCGAATTTATTTACAATTAGGCTAATACTTTTAGTTTTAATTAATTTACTGTTAAGTTGTTCTAGCATCCAACTTAGAAACCATGGTAACATAACATTTTTAATTATCACAGTATACAAAAAAAAACGTTTTCTGTTAAAAATCGAGAGAAATGCATGCTTTTGGGGCGCATGATTTACCAAGAATAATCATAATTCCAGAATCCTTAAATTAATTATTGACAGATTCGCTTTAACTGAATAATTTCCCATAGTTTGTCTACAAGAAAAACGTATTAGCTCAATTGTAGCTAAATCCAATTTTTTTTTGCAACAAGGTTAAATGCATCAGTTTGGAAAAAGTCTCGTAAGTATGGTCCTGACTAAATCTATTGGACCAAAATTAACAAACCTAGAGAAAACATATTTGCCTATTAGGCCTGTAAAAATAAAAAAGATTGGCGCAACAGATAAAAAGTTATTGTTACTTAAAAAGTGTGCAAGTTTAATTTGGCGCACCCTGTATATGGTAAGAACTTCCAAAGACACGCTGTATTATCCTAATCGTTGTCGCATTAGTCTACAGCGTGTCTATTTAAGTTCGCACCATATGGAAAACTTTTAATTTTTAATTTTAGGAAAAAATATTTTCTATAAAAGTTCTGCATGGTCTAAAACCTAAAATGCAATCATCAGATATTATTTTTTGCAGTGGTATACGAGGTTTGTAAAAAAATATAAATTCTGCTAAAGAGGCAATTACCTTTATTTTTAATAATATTAAAAAAATTTATAAAAAAAAGATGTTTAGGATAAAAAAAATAGCTTTTAAATATGCAAATAGGGTTATTTTTAAAAAAATATATACTTTTTTAAACATTTTTTTCTGCTTTTGTGATTTTTCGCTGTTTTTACAGTTCTTAAGATTTCTTAACATATTACATTTCGAAAAAGTATGCACTAATATACAAACTTACATTTTACTGTTAACTCTTAAAAAAAAAATAAAGATTTTTTCTGGAAAATGAACATGTTTGCATAAGAATTATATTTTTAATATTTAACATCTTTTCATTATAAAAAAATATTCGATATTAAAAAAAGAAAGGTACTTTCATTTTGAGAACATTTTTTATTTTTTGACATACCTCGTATTTTCCCGCAAAAATTAATATACGGTCGAACCTCTATAACTTGAACCTCCACAAGCTGAAATTTTCTCTAAGTCGAAGTTTTTTGCTGTCTCTTGCTCATTTGCTACAATTGACACTTATATTCTTTAAGAGGGCGGTCTACCTGCATTTTACAAAATTACGTTTTAAAATTTCATAAAGTTACAATTACGAGATTTGGTATGTGGGCTGTTTTTATGGTTCCCTAGAGGGGAAGCTATTTAAAACAGTAATTTGGCAAAAAAAAATTTTAAGGCCCAATTTTAATTAAAAAAAAATAAAAGAACAATTCAGCCTTATTCCTATTTATATTTTAACTCTCTATCCACAAAATTATATTTTTTTAATGGGTAGTTTTTTCTTAAAACGAAATTTTAAAAAAACATTTTTTGCTGTAAAACTCCAACCGCCTTAGTAAACTTCAAACAGTTCGTCAACAGCGCATATAGATATGTGGCCAAGGTCACATACTTTTCTACATACGACCCGAGGCACGAACCCGCGCGACCTCGTTCGGTATTATTCGTGGTAAGGTATCACGCACTCTTCCAATGGCTAAAACTGAATAAATTGTTTTCCGGTAAAATTTTTATTATTGTTCTTCTTGAAAATAATAATATACAGGGTGATTCAAAAGTAAGCGGCATCCTTTCAGGAGCGTAATCCTTGCATAAAAATAAGGCAAAAGTTCCTATAAACATATGGCCGAAAATGCATATTAAGGGAGCTACAACCCTTTGAAAGTTACTGAAGAAATTAGGTTTTTATTTAATATCTTTATGATTAAAAAAGGAAGTTTTTGAAACTTTTCAAGGTTATATTTTTTTAGTGGCCAATTTTATGGTGAAACCAATTTTTCGCCTTGACGCTTCTAAGGGGTGGTTTTTAAGGGTGTAGGGAATAAAACCCTCACTAACTTTTCCCCTTTATAAGATTTTAACTTTTTGATAGCTTTTTCTGAAAGTCCAATGATTTTTACCAAAAAAGGTACTCTTGCCTCAAGTCGCTAGGGGCAATAGTTTTCGAGAAAATCGCGCGTAAACACTTCAATGCAGCGATTTAAAAGTTATTGAGTAAACATCGTCTTTAGGGTGTCCTATTCAAAGGGGCGTAGCTCCCTTAGGAAGCATTTTCAGACACATGTTTATAAGAACTTTTTGTTCGTCTTATTAAAAGCTACAAAGCCTTTATTTTAAAAATTGAAAAAAAATTTTTTTTTCAAATGAAAATAGGGGTCAATCCTGCATTGAAGTGTTTACGCGCGATTTTCTCGAAAACTATTGCCCCTAGCGACTTGAGGCAAGAGTACCTTTTTTGGTAAAAATCATTGGACTTTCAGAAAAAGCTATCAAAAAGTTAAAATCTTATAAAGGGGAAAAGTTAGTGAGGGTTTTATTCCTACACCCTTAAAAACCACCCCTTAGAAGCGTCAAGGCGAAAAATTGGTTTCACCATAAAATTGGCCACTAAAAAAATATAACCTTGAAAAGTTTCAAAAACTTCCTTTTTTAATCATAAAGATATTAAATAAAAACCTAATTTCTTCAGTAACTTTCAAAGGGTTGTAGCTCCCTTAATATGCATTTTCGGCCATATGTTTATAGGAACTTTTGCCTTATTTTTATGCAAGGATTACGCTCCTGAAAGGATGCCGCTTACTTTTGAATCACCCTGTATATGGTAGGGGAGGCCAAAGGGGATTTTGGGATTTACTACAGCGCGGCAGATTAATATACCGGAGGATACCTTGGACCCGGTTAAGTACCTCCACCAAATATGAGCCTCGTATACAGGGCCAATCATAAAAAACAAAAATATATCCATCAAAAATTTTCGAGCGCGGCAGATTAAGATAGGGTGAGTTAATTACATGCTAAACAGTCTATATTTGACTAATCTGATAATTTGAGAGTGACGTAAAGAAAACAGAGAGCTACAAAAAAACCGTCAGATTAGCATTTTCGAACGTGGCTATTTTTTAATTTTATAGCAAATAATTTAGAGATCCCTAAAAATACATAATACGATAGGACCCGAACGATTTCCACAACCCAAAATAATAATAGTATTTTTTGACATATTTAAAAGTCTATAGCCGCTTCCCCCACCGATGAAAAGGTATACATTATGTAACATTTTTTTCTTCTTATCATTTAAGCTTTGTAACCCAATAAGTCTCTATGACGCTCGAGTAAATCCCCATTTAGCATCGTGGGCTCCCCTACTCATAGCAATGTGTTCAAAAAACCTACATAAGTATTTAAAATGTTTCCAAGTACAAATAATACATACAGCGTTTTCGGAAGTTCTCACTACACAGGAAATGTTTTGAATATTAAGAAGTTTACGAAAAATAGTGCCTCTTTATAAAAAGTCCTGCTTGTCGGAAAAATAAAGTTCTACAAGAATATATACTGGGTGGCCCACCATATTCGACACGGTCGATCTGTAGCTGGATAACCATAGCGTTTCCAAAGAAAGTAAAAATTAACATATAGTGGTTTGACGAGGTTACAGTATAATTTTTTTAGCCTATACAGGGTTTCGTATGAAATTAATATATTTTTAAAATAAAACACCCCATATATTATGAACGGTTTTAGATTCTACACAAATAACTCAAGTTTATTAATATTATTAAGTGCCCTAATTTTGTTCGTTTTTGTAATATTGGATTTGTTTCAAAATGCAGAGGTGCAAGTAAATTAATTTTATTTTAACACTATTAACTATTTAAACTTTAAAATTTGTCACAAGATTCGTAACTTTCTGCCATATCATACGTAGGGCACAAGAATAAATATATTAACCAGAAGGATATCTCGAAGGCGGCTTCTTTGATGTCTCCTAGCGCGTCTCATGACCTCGAACTGCATATTTTGCAGGCGTTTCATGAGCGTACCTAAGAAATTAACATGTTTAGGCGCCTATCTCTTAAAAATATATTTTAATATTATTATAATGCATTTTATAACATCTATGCAATCAAATAAAACAGATGCTTTAATAATATGTCGTATTGAGATATATTAATAATTATTATGAAATGTGTCTATTTATTTTCGCATATGACAATTTTTTATTTTTCATATTTTTGAAGTTTCTATTTATCCATTTGAGGGTATGGAATAGTCTAACTGTAACAAACCATTTAATTAAATAACTAATTGGAAATTGTTCACAAGGATGTAAAAAAACTATTTTTAAACGGTTTTACTTGACCTGTTTGTTATTTATTTGGAATTATTTTTTGGGTCAAATCTAGTAATTGAAATTTGACCCCCTTCCTGACGACCGATCGATCTGAAATTTGGTACACTTCCTTAGTCTTGATGACAATACAATATAACATATTCTTTATGATTGTAAATCCAACATGGCCGCCGATACAAAATGGCGGATTACATATTACTTTACTACAACCTCAATATGGGTATCAAATTAAAGGGCTTTATTGGTAGAATAGAACCCACTATGAAAAAAATAAAATCCAAGATGGCCGCCGCCACAAAATGGCGGATTATATATTTTTTTCACAAATACCTCAATATGGGTATCAAATGGAAGGGCTTGATTGGTAGAATAGAACCCACTATAAAAAAATTAAAATCCAAAATGGCCGCCGCCACAAAACGGCGGATTACATATTTTTCTCACAACTACCTCAATATGGGTATCAAATGAAAGGGTTTGGTTGGTAGAATAGAGCTCACTATAAAAAAAAATCAAGATGGCCGCCGCCACAAAATGGCGGATTACATTTTTTTCACAAATACCTCAATATGGGTATCAAATGGAAGGGCTTGATTGGTAGAATAGAACCCACTATAAAAAAATTAAAATCTCAAAATGGCCGCCGCCACAAAATGGCGGATTACATATTTTTCTCACAACTACCTCAATATGGGTATCAAATGAAAGGGCTGGTTGGTAGAATAGAGCTCACTATAAAAAAATAAAATTCCAGATGGACGGTGCTGCAAAATGGCGAATTACATATTTTCCACAACTACTTCAATATAGAATCGTTGGTTAGTTCTGGTTAGTTATAGTAAAGGCGAACTCAATAGAATGAGAAGTATCAACTAACAACAAAACTAAAAACTTGAAAATAAATTATGTAAAAAAAAACTTTTTATGTTAAACGGTTTTATTGTACTAAAAGCTAAAAATAATTCGGTAAGTCCTAGCTACCAGATCGCACAATCTTCTCATCAATCTGGGGTATTGATCAGACAAATAATAAAATCGTTGGGCAATTGACATTTCTATCATAATATTTACTCTCGATACGCTTCAGTTTTTTAAAATATGTATTGTATAATTTACACAAGTGTCTATTTATTTTTCCATATGACAATTTTTCTATTTTTAAAACTGCAAACAAGGCCTACTTTTTCTTTCTTCTTCCATGATAGGTAATTAATTACACAATTCACAGAAAAATCACTAAACAGAATATTATAGTCCAGAAAAATAAAACGTATCGCAATAAACTATATAAAATACATTGACCGTTACCGAGTCGTTGCTTCGCCTTACACTACTGCACTGGCAATTTCGGTTTAGAATTTCGGTTTAGTAGCCCTCGAAGGTCACAGCCTGCGCCGCTCAAGGTAAAAGAGATATTCTTCTGGTTAATATATTTATTCTTGTGCGTAGGGCATATCGAGGTTCAAATATTGTATAGGGTGTTAAAAAATATTTTTACTTTTTTCAAGGGGTATTCACGTTTCTTTTCCTTACATTGCCTATGTGTTAACTTATTTAGCTGATCTGGAATGCAACCTATACACCATTTAAAAGGGTATTTTAATTGTCATCATCTAGTGTAAAAACTATACAGGGTGTTCCATTTGAAATAAGAGGTAATTTCTATTTGATTTCCTAAAAGTAAACTTATTATTTGAACACCCTGTACAACATTTAAATTCAATATGACCAACGTCTAATATGGCAAAATGTTTCTAATGTTGTAACAAAAAAGTTTAAGTGGATAGTAGTGTAAAAATAATATTAATTTACTTGTACCTCTCCATTAAAAAAAACAAATAACACAAAAACCATTTAAATAAGACACTTAGTACTATTAATAAACGTGATTTATTTTTTTCTGTAGAATCTAAAACCCTGTATAAGCTCAAATAATTTTATATTACACCTTATCAAACTTCTATAAGTTTCTTAATTTACTTTTTTAAAAACCCTATGGTCTTATAGCTACAGACCGTGTCAAATGTGGCGGACCACCTTGGGTATGTTGTATTCACAGGGTGGCCTTAAAAGGAGTAGATTTACGTTATCGTTACCGATCGCCGTTTGATGTTTCGATTACTGATATTGTATATAAAAACGGTAAACAGAAACTATAAATTGACAAATGCAAAGTTGTTGTTTCATCTTCTAACTGAAAACGTCAAATGGCAAATAGGAAACAGAAACGTCAATCTATAAATTCAACTTTAATCAAATCTGATGATTTATACAATAATTATTTACCGCTTGCACCAATGTAAAGCCTTAGGTTTATGTAATTTGTTGTTTAAAAACTGTAATTAGGTTTAGCATTAAAAAAATGTTATTTTGGTAATTGTCTAGAAAGTTGAGGCAACTCCGACTTTGGATAGTTCTGGTTAGTATAGAATGTGGGTAATGAGCGTGGGTAATAACCATGAATAATGGACAATATTACCTCTTTAAAATCACATTAATAATTTATACATTATTAAACAGTCGTAGAAAAAATTACAAACGAAATAAAATTACGTAAAAATTATCAAAAATCGTTGCAGTATGACACTTTGACTATATTATGCCTAGAATTAACCTCAGCATTTTTTACAATACACCATTTAAAGCAAAAAAAAACCTTTTTTTTGCATCATATATACATAAATGCACAAGGAAAAAAGTTATAACGGGAAATTAAACGATATATGTAAAGGTTAGAAAAAATCGTTAAAAGTAGAAAACTTGAGGGACCACTTATAAATAGTCATAAAGCTTCTTACAATAGACCATTTTAAAGGTATTATTTGCTCTTTTAACTGTATATACCATTTTCTATACCTAAAACTGCGTAGAAAAGAGTTACAGAACAACGAAAAAAAAGAAGGTAAAATTACCGACAAATGGCGTGAGTGGCAAACTTTAAAAATCGTTTCTCTAGTACTATGAACTCCAAAGATTTTTATTTAGTGTCGTTTTGTAAAGAAAGGATGAAAGTTTTTTTATAAACAATGCCTAAATCCCTATGGAAAAAAGTTATAGAGCAAAACACAAATGGCGTTTTTCTGGTTATTAGGCATATTTTTGTCAAAGATTACTTTTTTTTTATTTTAAAAAGCATCATTCGATAAAATTTAATTTCCTACAACTTTTCTGTTGACTACTACCTGGAAAAGGAGCGTAGTTTTCGACCTAACCTCAAAAAACTAAAAGAGGATGGTTTCACCCCGTTCTCAGAAACGAACCCCTCTGGTAGCACTCTGCGGTTTTTTCATATGTCGGGGTCCATTGATCATATAAAACAATAAGAACCCTTTAACGTTGTAGTTTGTTATCAAAGCGTGCCTCTAACTCCCCCTAGGGGCCGTAGCTCCAGGTATCCCGACCCTAGGGATACGAGGGATTGCACCCTTGCCTGTTTCCCGTTCTAGCTCTTCCTGTAGCTTCGGATGCGTGTTAGGTGCAGTTGGACTGGTGGCCTGTACCGTACCGGCACCCACGGTACCTGTTTCTAGTTCATCCCCAGGTCTAAGCGGTGTTAGGACGCGCTTAACTTGTGTTGTGACTTGTAAGTCCCATTTTATTTCAAAGTTTTTCCAAGTTTCACCGGCTGACCGTTTTCCGAATGATGATTTCCCGGTATCGGTGGGTAAGGGACACCTTCCCCTAGCTCCCAAAATTTGTTTCAGGTCCAATTACTTCCTACTTCTCTAAAACTATTTTAATAAGAGTTTACATGACATTTTATAACTTAGGTGTTAGGTTCCCAACAGTGACAAAACAGGTTAAAAATTGTTTTTATATCTGGTAATCATATAGGTATTTTATATACGTATTCTGTCCAGTTTGGTAGCGTCCGCATGGTGTCCGCGGCGTACGATCATGCGAACAAGGGTCGCTAGGCAGAGCAAGCTCTCATCCCACACACAGCCGCCGACGTTGTTGCAACATTTGGCAAAAACTGCATTGCTGATGAGTTATGAAAACTGACGCGATCAGCTGGTAGTCCTTGCTTTTAACTCGAAATAAATTGGCGGTCCCTTGAGTTTCGAGTTATAGATGTTCCACTGTATAATAAGTGCATTTTAGGTTTTAGAGCATGCATAACTTTTTATAAAATATAAATTTGAAAGAAACTTAAGGACTCCTTAACACTTGATGCCACAAAGCTTATATATATAAAAAAGACATTTTCAATAGGCTTAATAACGCCTCAAAAAAAGAGGAAAAACGTTGCCATAATAAATTTTACAAAATTTAAACTTTTTGGTCTTATTATTGGGAAACTTACTTTTAATAACTTTTTTGTAAAACTAATAATAAAAAAGTTTTCCATATGGAGCGAACTTAAGTGGATACGCTGTATTACTTTTAATTTTATTTAAATTTAAAATTTTGATATCCCTAATTAAGTGCAGTATAACGTAAAAGTTAGTGTTTTTAGCCGACATAGTTATATTTAATTACAATTTTTAAAAAATTATTAAGTAAGTGTTCCATTTGCTGCACATCTAAAGAAACAACTCTAGTGCATGTGAAGATATACAGGGGGCGTCCATAAATTACAAGAGGCGTTTTATCAAAATTTTAAGCCCCCCAAAACCCTAATCTTACGTGAGATTAAAAAAAAGGGAATGCAAAAAGGCACTATTTTTCAAACCAAAACTGAAAAAAGGTCCTCCACCCAAAAAGTATCTAACACTGAATCACATTTTCCTGCCCGAAAATTAATTAATTTTTCCTGTTTCTAGCTGTTGAAAATTACGTGATTATTTGCACAGACTCCCCTCCCCCATGGTGAAATTCACCTCAACCCCTTCCCCTAAATATATCACGTAATTTATGGATGCCCCTTACAAGGTGTCCAAAAATTCTGGAAACACCTAAATATCTCAGAGAGTTTCAAACCAAATAGGACGAAATTTGTTAGGCCAGGGTAAAACCCTACTCTACATTCAATGTTGATTTCGGCCATATTTCCAGATTTTCAATTTCCCAAAGTTTTAAAATTTAAATAAAATGGTTTGGAAGTCCAATTTTTTTCTTAAAGTATTAATAGCATAAAATATGTTTAATTAAGTGAAAATAATAGGTGTAAACCACAGCGTAAAATGCGTAGGTATTACCTACCGTTTATACCATGCAACTTTTAAACTGGCGCCTTGTCAGTTTTGACATAGGAAACACCTAGTTCAATTTGAGTTTTTATATATCAAAAAATGTTCCATCCAATAAAAAAAAAATTGGGGTCTCGTTTAAATCTAAAAACTTTGAATTGACTTTTGCGATTTGAAGATCTGGCAACATCGCTAATATTAACACTGAATTCAGAGCATGTTTTTACCCTGGAGTAACGAATTTCGCCCAAATTGGTTAAAAATTCTTAGACATTTAAGCGTTTTCCGACTTTTTGGACACATTGTACAAAAAATATAATAAATTTTTAAAACCACGCAAAAAACTAACGAGCTATTTCAACTATGTATACAAATAATTTTAAAACAAGTGGCCTAGTTAAAAAAATATATTGCAGTTTTTTTTTTAAATATTCTTATATCATCTAATATATATTTTTATTTTAACAGATATTACCTACCGCAATCTTTGCAAGAGGAAGACAAAAACCACAAAAGATACTTACTATAAAAGCCCTTGTAAAAGTAACAAATAAATCTTTAAAAAAACACATTTGGTTTTAAAATTAATTAAAGAGTGCAAAAGTTTTATTATTTTAGGAAAAATTAAAATATTGTATCTATGTCATTTAAGAAAGTATTTTATTGCGTTTTTGTTTTTGTCTTTTTAAAAGAATTACATTGGTACCTAAAATTTATAGAAAAGCAGATTTTAATTATATTCAACAAAGCTCATTCGTAATCGCACAGTTTTATTAAAAGAGGATTCAAAAAACTTCAATTAATGATCTACTAGACATTAAAATAAACACATTTTAAAGCTAAAACCAACGTTTAACATTATATTATTTATATAATAATAAATAATTTGCAGCAAGACAAATTTTTATTTTATACAACAGATCCTACTCGTTCCTGCAACGATTTATGAAAAAACATTTAACATAATATCCAAATCTACTAGATATTAAAAGAAATAAATTTTATAGGTACACAGCCAACGTTTCAAAAATAATAATTATGTGGATTATTATTTTAAGTTTGTTGCAAATTTTGGCTTGTATAAATGAAAATTAAAAAAAATCATTATATCTTTAAAAATTGAACGACTAAGAATTTTTATTTTGTACTCTTTAAATCATATTTCCGAATAAAAATGTCACCGATTTAGTATTTCCAACATTATAACATATTTAAAAACAAATATCAATTGGTAAAAATAGTAAAAAAATCAATAATCCCTTTAAATATTGTAAGATTCTTACCTTTAAATTTGTCTTTTCTACCCACTGACGCCCATTCCTGCTTGAGCTTGTCTCAGAACTCACAAAACCACTGTACTCACACGTTGAAATCTAAAACCAAATGAGCTTTAGAAGTCGGTAAAACAAAGGACGCCAACTAACCAGCGTTCCGATTGGTCTTTTAAGAAATCAAACAAGTGCGACCGCCAATAGGCAGAAAGCTCTCTACTTCCAGGCCGATTTTATAAGGCTGCCCTTACACTATCCGTAACACTGTCTATTTGTTTTACGTCTATTTGTAATGTCCATATACTATCAGAAATTTCTAAAGATAATGTTTTGCTCTTTTATTGAAGAGTTTGTCGGTAAAAAAGATTTTTTTTAAAGAATTAAAAGAAGAGAGCAAAGAAGGAAACGGTTTTTAATTTTGACCGCTTAAAAATAAAAGCCTGTATAAAATTTGAATTTAGATAATGAAATAGGGCGTTTGGACAATTTACTGTATTTTTTGTTTAAAAGCGTCGTAGAGATGACAATTAAAATGCGAAGGGGTTTTTTTCGGTTTTACTAAAGCAGCATATACAGTGCACTCCAATTAACACCCCATACAGGGTGTTCGAACTCTATTTATACACGAAATAACTTCACAACTGTATAAGATACAAAAATAAAGTAAAAAATGTTTATTTAGATACACTCTTTTTACTGACACTACTAGTTAATATACAAGGTGACTCAAAAATATAATTTTTATAGTTATGTAGGTTTTTTAAATGGAACAACCTCTATATTTTAACAAATTTTGACACTATTATATTCTACATCAAAAATGTATAACACACTATACATCAATTATTGCTAGTTTTTAAGATATTAGCAGCAGTATGCTTAACGACTAAAAGTTCTCCAAGTAAAAGGAAAATACAATTTTGGTTTTAATTATTTTTAGATAGTTTTGTTACTCCCAGAGTGACAACTATTATATTAACATGTAATTGATTACCTTCCATTGTAAGAACTACTAATAGGTAAGTCAGCTATTTAATTTATTTTAGATACATATTTACTTACTTACCCTAAAAACCGGCCAAAATTGACGTATTCTGTTTTTTAGTGCAATTAAGTGAATGTGTCCAAAATAAACTAAATTGCTGACATACCTATAAGTAATTCTTGCAATGGAAGGTAATAAATTACGTGTTATTATATTATTTGTCACTCTGACAGTGCCCAAATTGTTAAAAAATAGTAATATTTGATGTGTCTTTTGATTTAGAAGTTAATACAGAGTCAAAATATGTTAAAATATATAGGATGTTCCATTTAAAAGAACCTAATTGCCAACGAAAATTATGTTTTTGAGACACCTTGTATATTAACTAGTGCTGTCAACGAAAAGAGTGTATCCAAATAAACATTTTCTATTTTAAGTTTATTTTTGTATCTTGTACACGGGCTAAGTTATTTCGTGTTTAAATAGAGCTGGAACACCCTGTAACACGCAGTAGCGTAGCTACTATAAGGCTAGGCGGGGCCCCGGGCTTAGTAGAGCCCCTGCACATTTTTGTGTTAAAACTTACATATTCAGGGTGATCCCCTCCCCTCATCATCACAAACGTCAAAAAGTTCAAATGTGGCCAAGTAATCATTTAGGTTGAAGTTGAAGAGATTTAAATTATTTATTTTAAGTATCGCACGACAAGCCCGGGGCGGGGGAAACCAACTTTGGGTTATACTTTTTATGTAAATAGTTAATTCAAAGTGAAATAGAACCTAGCAACGATATTCAAAATGATACCTTATTTGTTTTATAATAAATAAACCCCGATCCCGTAACAATATAACGAAATTATACAGGGTGGCTCGTTTTAATTGGAATGAACTGTATGTACGGGTGTCCGGATTTTGTTGCAATCGCAGGGAATTTTGGTTATTATTTGAGATAAAGACGGTTTTCGCAAAATGTTGCCATTTTTCAATGAAACAAAAAATGCCACTAAAAAGATTTGTTATGGCCCTCTTCGTTGTTAGATTCTTTTTAAATTTAATATTTAGGAGATATGAACTAAACACGATTATTCTTATGGAACATTCTGTATATTTTTAATCATTAAAATATAACGGATAAAAGCTTCCTAAAAATATAATGGGTGCACATGAGATTACTAGCAAGCCTGTTAATTTTTTAAGTGTTACACGATTTTGAAATTTTGGTCGGATGTATGGTTGGACATCCGGTTTAACCGAAAGTGCTCTTAACTTTGCTATTTTAAATGAAACATCATATATATTTAAAAAACAAACAATTCTACAGGCAATTCCAAGAAAAGACATGTACCATGTTATATTTATATCAATTAGTTTTTGAAAAAAGGGCGTTTTAAAATGTCATGTTAACCGCCATTATTATAGATAAAGCAAATGATGGTAGCCGAGGACTAATGCGACTTTTTACACATAATTACTAAATCTCGTTCCCTATCACCGTAAAAATAAAATTCGGTTTTACCGAAAGTGCCACAGAAATTGAGTTCGACAGTTAAGAACTTTATTAATTCAAATGTAAATCATCAAAAGTACTTTAAGCCTTAAATTTAAACCTGACACTTATTTCTCAATCTTTTGAATAATTATATTCTATCCCTAAACCTAATTGTTATTAGGTTATTAATAGTGAAAAATTAAAATATATATTTTCTTTTCTATTTTCAAGGCAGCCCAGTGTTTCACTATTAATATCTTAGAAACCAACCAGAACTGACTAAAACTAAGATTGAGAAATAAGTGTTAAGTTTAAAGTTAAGGTTTAAGGTAGTGGCTTCCATTTGACTTATTAAAGTTCTTTACTGCCGAAAATCAATTTCTATGGCACTTCTGGTAAAGCCGAAAACTACATTTTTACGGTGATAGGATATAAGGTTTGTAAAATCGTATTACCCCTTTTCTACCATCATCTGTTTTAAAACAAATCGATAAAAATGGCGGTTAAGATGACATTTTCGAACGCCATTTACCCAAAAACTAATTGAAATTAAAATAGGTATAACACGCAGTACATATATTTTCTTAGAATGCCAGTCAAAGTGATTTTTAAAAAATATACAGTGTTTCCTTAAGTTTTGAATATAGATAGATAACAATCGTTGCCGAGTTAGTAATTATTGAAGCGTGAAAAACGAGATAAAGGCAATATTTTAACTTTTTATTTAAAACTTAAAATTTGAGAAAGAAGGCAAGATATAGGGGAAAGGTACCTATTATGAGATATGTTCCTAATTTGAGATAGCTAAATATTTTCCATAATTTAACTTGCTATTCAGCAATAATTACAGTAGACGATAAACAGGAATACAAACCTTATTATACATAGGCTAATTTTAGATTTGCTGACATGGGACACCGCATACAGTTTTTTATGTAATGTTGCCGGAATAAGAAGTTTTTTAGTGCCCTGTGTTTTCTGTTACTATAAATCAGAAGATATTTTTATAGATAGTATTAGCTACTGCAAGCTTCATTTTTAGTAATTTACTGGTTATAGCCATACTTGCCATGCAACCCATTTAAAAACGTTGTTTAAGCCAGCACTATTTGCAACAAGCTTACAAATTTAGCATAAATACACTTCTAAAGGATCATGTATATGTCATAAAACGATATATAAAAATTTTTAAAATCTAAAAAGTTATAGCAAAAAAACTACGGTGGAGTCAGTAACTGACCCCCGGCCCCAGGTGCGACTTTTTAAATAACATTTCCATAATTTTGAATGTTGTTAAATATTAAAGGGTGATTTTTTCAACTCTTTTAGGTATTCTAAAAAAATATAATTAATTTTATTTTTTTGTAACATCAAACTTAATTTTCTTAAGAAACTATAACCAATACCTATCAAAAAAAAAAAATCATAATACACTTTTGATTACTTTTTTACGCATTTTAACTAGGTACTCTAAAAAATTATTTTCTGATTTTTTTTCTTTTTCAAAGTAATATTTTCGGAATTTTTAAACTACTCTGTGTATTTTACGCCCAATTTTATTATAGCTTTTAGTATTTCAGACTAAGCAAAAACTTTTATAAAAAATACTTTGTTTTCGAAATATTAAAAATATTTGTTTTACAGGTATAGTTAAGTCCATCCATATACACACTGTAAATCACGATATACAGACTATCCACGGGGGTGTAAAAGAGGACAAAAGGACCAAAATTTTAATTTTCTCGAAAAAAGTCATGATTCATAAAACTTTTTGCTTGTAAAATAAATATATTCACGAAGAAAAGGTATTTATTTTGTATACAGGGTTAGCAAAAATTTTAAAACCAAAGCAAAATCACTTCAAAAGTAAACTACCTCTATTTTCCATTTTTAGGCAAAATGTCGTTTGGAACATTGATTTAGAAGTGTTTAATCAATGAAAACAATAATACAAAATATTCCATAATCAAACACATTTGTTAACGGCTGAAAAATTGTGTTTGCAAATTATAAGAGTTTTTAGGTCATTTTGTTATAAAAATTAAAAAAAAAACATTTGATAATTTCAAAATCAGTTTGATGAAACTTTTTGATACCTCTGTAATATTTATAATGTCGCTTAAAATGCTATTCTAAATACTTTTTTTTAATGATATTTTGCTTAAAAATGAAAAATAAAAGTAGTTTACTTTGGGAGCAAAATCATGTTTTTAAGTTTTTGCGAACCCTGTATGCAAAATCAACACTGTCTCTTCGTAAATTATATTTTTTTTACAAGCAAAAAATTTTATCAATAATAACTTTTTGTCAAAAAATACATATTTTTTATCTAGTTCTCTTGTAAACTCCATCTGTGGACAGTCTGTATACTGTATATCTGCGAACCCTGCTGTATACACCAAAATATTTTTAGGATACTTATACACGTTTAACAAGTCTAAAAGTTTTATTTAAAACCTATTTTTTCTCATCTTGTTAAACAACAGAAATATTGAACTTTATCAGACAATTGGGCCACCCTGTATAAACTGTGTGCATACGATACGCTTTTTATACATGGTTATTCACAGAAAAAAAAGTGAGCAGAATATAGGGAAAGGTGCGCAAGTCGTACCCCGTAAGAATTGCAATAACTTTGAGCTTATGTAAAATTGAACACTTTAAAACAACTTTTATAAAATAAAATAATTTGTACCAGATAACATACTTATATATATATTTTTTCGAAAAGTAGCTTCAGTACGACTAAGGCACCTAGTTTCCTAATTCGTACGTCCCATAGCCTAAGTCGTACTTAGAATAAGATGTCAGTTATGGCATTACCTATACAATAATATTGATGTTTATATGATTTTATTATCTTACTGTTAATTATCTCTAAATTAACTCTGATATATTTTGTAGGTCAACAAATTTTGCGCATTGAAGATATGAACTAGTATTTAACACTCTTAAATATCAACATAGGTGGCATGAATTCACCTGCTGCATTTATGACACATAGGAAAGTTGTAGTTAGACCCCTTTCTACACTTGTTATTTTTGGATGGATTTTTTCCTAGTAAATTTGTCCATAAAGGGCGAGCTAAAAATAAGCTAATAATAACAATGATCAAAGAAATAATTTACCATCAATTTATTTTAAACTTGTGAAGACATTGAGGTTGGAACACCTGCATTTAAAATTAGGATTTATTTTTTGCAAAATGTTCAGACACGTCGATATTTGTTTTTGAATATAGTCTTTTGGTAAAGTCATGTATACAAGGTGGCAAAAAAATTGGTCAAGATCACCAAATTAATTTTTTGCATTGATATCTTACCATACCACTTTATAAAGTCAACAGTTATTCATTAATTTACCACTTGTGAGGACACATGCATTGCAACAAAATCTAAAAAGCCTCAGGCAAGTACTAAGATTGACATAATCAAGCTTTTTTTTCTAAAACACAAATCATTTAACTTTAAATAAATTTGTTTCAATTCACTCGTTTTCAAGGTATAGCTCAAACGGTATTTAAAATTTTAGAATAAAAATTTAAATATAAAACATTAGTTATCGCGTCTTGACCTGACGATGTCACCTTTTTATAAGCTAAAGTGTAACAGTGTTGGTGCTTTTCAGTAATGTATAAAAAAACATAATATTAAGGTAATTATTTACGATATACTTGTAAATAATTGGCTAAATTAAGGAATTCCCAAAGAGATCAACGCGGCGCTCCGGGGTCGCCACAACGAGGAATCGAGGGCGGCGCTAGGTGCTCCTAACCCCCGTCGGTCACTTGCGCCCCGTGGTCATAAATTTAACCCAGTTGCGTTCCGGGTCTAAAAATATTATGTTCTATTTGCGACCGACAGGTACAGGTGGCCCAGGTAAAAGAGCCCTTTATTACAATTTAATTACCTATACTATTTTTGGCCTAATTTACTTGCATTTTAATAGTCTTCACTAAAATAAAACCCATGTATAAAGACTCTTAAATTAGTGTCAGTGTTATTGTATTAGGTACAATAGTTCTGCTATTATTACAGAGTAAAGGGGGGGTCATGGTTAGTTCTGATTGGTTAATTTTTTTATGTCCTTAAGTAAACACAAGACTAATACACACATTTTAAATCCAGAGTAAAGGTGGGGGTTATGGTTAGTTCTGGTTAGTTAATTTTTTTAATTAAACCCAAGAATAATACACACTTTATAAATACACTTAAGAATTCTATTCCCACCTTTAGGGTACCAAACAAGAAGAAATAATTATGCATTTTTGTCGAGGTGACCAAACCAGAAAAAAAGGTTGATGCGGCGAGACGCAAATGGGTCATACCGTTTTAGGCCACAGGACGCAAGTGACCTGCAGCCCTCCTAACGACTGAGATGTAAAGCACATACTTTATACATTGTACTTTACATGCAGTACTTTCTTGGACACGAATGTATACATATTGCGGATGAGGACACCCTGACAAAAATTCTTAACCTGAAAGTGCGCCACACTGAAAAAGTTTGGGAATGCCTGATAAAAATCTTTGCTTTACAATTCTTCAAATATTAGCTAAGTTTTAGCTTGTCCTTAAAAAATGTGCCTCGGTAGTTCAGACTGAGTTAATTTATAACTACGTTTATCATTTAGGGTGTCCAAGAATACTCTCGGATTCATTAAGAACACATTAAAATAATGTAACAAATTCCTATAAAATATTTTCCTAACACCCCTCCTTACAATGATATGCTGTCTTAAAAGACACCACTAGAAATCGGTTTTCCTCAAATAACTTTTATAGTACTTCGTATAATGAAATATTTTTTTAATATGATAAATACTAGTTAGGATTCTTTAAAATAATATATATGTAAAACATTTCCCTTCATTAGTTTAGTTGGCCGGCGGCGGACTCACTCTTGCACAATGGTAATAATTATCTTTACAGCCTGTATAATAAAGGAATAATGCATAATTGTAATAATTAATAGTTTAAAAACTAAAAAACACGCTTTTATATAATCGAACTAAAAATCAGGAAAATAATTTTCATTAAAATATTGTCATTTCATAGTAAAAAGCGTGGGTGCATTTTACTATTTTTTCATAACTTTTCCATCATAGATATTGGCAAATATAATAATTATAACATTTAATATATTAAGCACCCCACGCTTTTTACTATGAAATGACAATATTTTTTTAATGAAAAATTATTTTCTAATTTTTAGTTCGGTTGCATATAAAAGCGTGTTTTTTTAGTTTTTTTAAACTATTAATTATTTTTCATTTTTTGGTTTTTGCTACTCTTGACAAAATGGCGAAAAAATTTTTTAATGAACAAGAGTAGCAAATTTTAAAATTTTTCCAACAGATTGCAACTCACTAAAAATTTCTTCTTCATTAAGTAGCAAAGTTTGAAATTTTGCCAACAGATGGCAATCCAGGCAATGTTTGGACCGTTGCCAACATATTGCAACCTAGGTGTTGTTTTTATAATATAATGGAATTTTTTTCCTGGCGATCAAAAACAAGATAACGGGATACTGTTTGCAGATTATTGCATTGTCATGGGTCCTTAATACGTGTGCAAAGTTTCAAAGAAATCGAATAGCTGGAAGTTGGTTAAAATTAGGCTCAAAGATTCCGTTACATAGGCAGCCAGATTGATAGATAGATAGTTACAACCCAAGTTAATAAAAGCGTGTTAAAAAAGGTACTCCAGTTCGATATCGATAAAGTGAAGCGTTTTCGAAGAAAACAACTTTTTGGTTAACTAGGGTTGTATTTAATAATTTTGTTTGTCGGTTCAACATTGGCTCCCTCTTGATTAATGCATTCTATAGCTTTAATTACTGAAGATTATGGGACCCTCATCAATGATGCAACAATATTTTTAGTATGGTGAAAATCAAGAAAAACATCTTTTGGATAAGTTGTTTTAATACTATTTGCAACAGAATAACCTAATGTTTTAAATGTTTCCACTAAACAAAAATTTGTTTTTTTTTAGCTAAGAATTTAAGCTCCCCAAAAATACTTATTTCATTTTATTTAATATACAGGGTGTAAAAATAATTAACATTATTTTGTAAGGTTTAGTCTGCCCCTGGCGAACCACTAAAGGCAAATGTTTTAGAAAAACACCATTTAAGTTCTTACTTGTATTTATTATATTACCAAAATATTTTTTATACCAAGAACTATAAAAGTTATTCAAGAAAAACCGATTTTCAGCGGCGGGCTCAAGGAAAAAATAATAGGACCTTGTCACATTGTTTTTTTATCTCTGGACAAAACCACGAAGGCTAAAAAGCCTAAATACTAACGTACCGTGGGTGTCTTAAGCGAGGTAAGATGTGTTCTACATGAATTCGAAAGATTGCCCACATTTTTTGGACACCATGTATATTTCACTTGTTTGAATTATTAAAATTAAAATAAGTATCCCCATGAAATTTAAATACATACTATACTTATACCGGGTGGTGCGTCGTATAGAGCGGGTTTGTCATGTGTAATTGGTCTCTTCTAAAAGTAATCTTTTATTTTTGTAAAATGTACAGAGGATACAATAACTAACCCCAGTTAAAATTTAAATGAGATTTAAAATATCCCGCTCGGTGACACACCACCCGGTATATTTGTTGATGAAGGCAATTACATTCCTTTGGCTGTAAATAACAGAAAACTCAAATAAAAAAGGGGTTTTCTTGCGTGGGGCGAAGTAACCTTACTTTTAATAAAATAAAAATAAACAATTAGTGTACTAACCTGAATTTAACGGGCGATACGTTCTCCTTCTCTTTGGGGAAAGATGTACTTTTTCATACACTTCTTCGATTATTGTTTGACATAATCCAGTAGTTGAAGGAAGGTTCATACAGTCAGGGCTTAAAATTGTACTAAAAAATAAGTAAATATTATTAAAAACAGTACTTGTCAACAATACATTTAGACGTAACCATTTTGGAAATGGTAAGATAGTATAAGGTTTGTTCTAGCAGAATGTTGAAAACATGTTGGCAACAATCGTAAATCGCAGAAATTGTTACAAACATTAGTCAGAAATGTTGGCTACAGTTTTCTGCTGGAACGAAAAATAAACAAGGCGTGCACACTGCTTATACGTCAATACAAGAAAGGTTATGTTAAAAATTGTCAGTAATGTTTGAAGAAAGTTTGCAAACTTTTCAAACAGTTTCCAACATGTTTCCAAGGCGCGCTTGTGGCTGCTCCGGTTGTATCGGCAGCGTCGATCTCCGGAGTTAAGCAGTGAAGTGCGCGCCCATAACTTGGATGGGTGACCGGCGTTGTCGGTTTTGGGAAAAAAACAGCAAAATTTAAATCCAAATTCAATACTTTCAAGAAAAGTCCTATGCAGTTAACTGCAAATTATGCATGTTTTAGCCACTAAAACAACCTTTAAACAAAAATTTTATTTAAAAATGGTGTTAAATAATTAAGAAAAGGTTTATTACTTAGTAAAATCAACATTTAAAAAACAAACAAATTCTGGGTTAAAAAAAAAGCAAAAACCATATTATTATATACACGTCATGCCAACTCAATATATTTAAATTGACTAGTGTATTGAGCAATAGCAGGTAGAGATTAGACAAAGGATACCTGCATGTAAACATTTTCGGGAGGATGACGCATCGGTCTTGCTTTGTTGTTTTTTAAACCGCATCTTTTCCACGCATTGGCAAAAATTTGGCACTGAACGTTTTGAAATGACACGACGTGTATATTAAAGATAAGTATCTTACCTTTAACTCAAGGTTTTACAACTTTCTTGTACTTGTAACGTGGTAAAAACTTTCTTGGAGGTAATTAGGTAAAGCTCCTGGTTTTAAGAAAAAGTTTTTTTTTCTGCAGTATCATATCTTCATTAGGAAAGTAAAGACTGGAGCTGGCCACAGAGTTTACTGGATTCAAACACCGTTTTAGTCTGGGGATCTCGCCCAAGAACCCATAACCATGCATTATGTCTGCCAGATGTAAGGCTAAAAATATACATAATTAGTTGTCTTAAAAGAGTATCCATATAATAAAATAGTATATATTCAAAATTACCACATAATGATTGATTTTATTATTGTTATACACGTAAAAATCGGATAATACCATATGGTAGGCATGGCGAATCTTTGTGTCAACATGCCATTTTTATACACTAATGTAAAAACATGTCCTAGGCGTGCCATGAAATACTTTTCATAAGTAGAAATTTTTAAGAGAAAAAAAAACAAAAATAAAAAAAGGTCATCATCTTAAAACTTGAAAATGACATCCTAGGTGTGCAATGACAAACTTGTCAGTGAGAACAAATTTTAAAGAGCACAAATTTTTTTTATCTATTCCTTCAACGAAAAGGGAAGTAGGGTAAAAATAACCATTGTCACAAATTCACAAATATTGTTTCAGTTTGTATGAATTTTTTAAATTAATTGCAAAAGACTTATTTGTTGCACACTTAATGGGCCACCCTGTACCACACCATTTCGGGCACACTTAAAATCCACATACAGCGTGTTTTCGGAAGTTCTTACCAAATAGGAAATGTTTTAACTAAACAACTAAACTTTACGAAAACATGTGCCTTTTCAAAAAAAAAATCCTGCTTGATGAGAAAATACATTTCCATAAAAATAATTGTATGTTAGATGTACAGTGTGGCTTAAAAATACTTTTTACCAAATTAGTTTACAGGGTATTTTTAACTACGACCCAAAACTTTAAAGGGTGATTTCTTATGTCATTTTATGAAAAAAGTTTCTATGAACATATGTCCGCAGTTGTTTTGTTTCTGAATACCCTTAAACCGATTTGATTAAAATTTGGTACGTTTGTTTAATGTAATAACGCGCTTGTAAGGCTTTTAACCAGATTTACTTCAGTGGGTTTAGTAGCGTCAAAGTGGGCAAAACATTCAATATTATTGAGAGAAAAACGTACGCAACTGGCTTTTTATGTAGTTTTTATATTTTTTCCTATAAAGCAAGTAAAAATACAACTTTTGGTGTAGTACATTTTTTTTTGTATCTGGCTTCGGATTTAAGATATTTATAAAATAAAGACTTTAAAAAAAATAGTTAACGCCCTGTATCTGAGAAACGAAGCAACTCCGGACTTATGTTTATAGAAACATTTCTTTAAAAAGTGTCATAAGAAATCATCCTTTAAAGTTTGGTATCGTAGTTAGGAAATAACCTTTATCTTAATTTGGAAACAAGTCATTTCTAGGCCAGCTTCTACATCCACCCTTTAAATATTTTTGTGGAAATATATTTTCTTATCAAGCAGGACTTTTTATGAGGAGGCACTTTTTTCGTAAAGTTAATAATTGTAAAGTTTCGCATATACAGTGTGGGCCAAATAAAACTTGCACACTTTTTAACTAATGATAACTTTTTATCTCTTCGCATATCCTTTTATTTTTACAGGGCTAATAGATAGATATGTTTGCTCTAGGTTTCTTAATTTTGGTCGAATAGATTTAGTCAGGACTGGACTTACGGGACTTTTTCCAAAATGATGTATTTAAGTTCGTTGCAAAATAAATAGAATTTGTTTACAATCAGGCTAATACGTTTAGTTTTAATTAATTTTACTATTAAGTTGTTCTAGCATCCAACTTAGAAACCATGGTAACATCGCATTTTTAATTATCAGTGCACACAAAAAAGTTCCCTGTTAAAATCGAGAGAAATGCATGCTTTTTGGGGCGCATCATTTACCAAGAATAATCATAATTCCAGAATACTTAAATTATTGACGGATTCGCTTTTACTGAATCATGTCCCATAGTTTGTCTACAAGAAAAACGTATTAGCTCAATTGTAGCTAAATCCAATTTTTTTTGCAATAAGGTTAAATGCATCGGTTTGGAAAAAGTCTCGTATAAGTCCGGTCCTAACTAAATCTATTGGACCAAAATTAACAAACCTAGAGAAAACATATTTGCCTATTTGGCCTGTCAAAATAAAAAAGATAGGCGCAACAGATAAAAAGTTATTGTTACCTAAAAAGTGTGCAAGTTTAATTTGGCGCACCCTGTATATGGTATCCTAACCGTTGTTGCATTAGTCTACAGCGTGTCTATTTAAGTTTGCACCATATGGAAAACATTTTTATTTTTAATTTTAGGGAAAAAAATATTTTCTATAGAAAGTTTTGCATGGTCTAAAACCTAAAATGCAATCATCAGATATTATTTTTTGCAATGCTATACGAGGTTTGTAAAAAATATAAATTTTGCTAAAGAGGCAATTACGTTTATTTTTCATAATAATAACAACAATTATAAAAAAAGATGTTTAAGATAAAAAAATAGCTTTTAAATATGCAAATTGGGTGGGTTATTTTTAAAAATATATAGGTACTTTTTAAACATTTTTTTTCTGCTTTTGTGACTTTTCGCTGGTTTCACAGTTCTTAAGATTTCCTTACATATTACATTTCGAAATAAGTATGCACTAATATACAAACTTACATTTTTACCGTAAACTCTTAAAAAATAAAGATTTTTCTGGAAAATGAACATGTTTGCATAAGAATTTTATTTTTTATCTTTAACATCTTTTCATTTTTAAAAATATTCGATATTAGGAAAAAGAAAGGTACTTTCATTTTGAGCAAAATTTATATTTTTTGACATATCTCGTATTTTCTCGCAATAAATTAATATACGGTAGAACCTTTATAACTTGAACCTCCACAAGTCGAAATTTTCTCTAAGTCGAAGTTTATTGCTGTCATTTGCTCGTTTGCTACAATTGACACGTATATTCTTTAACTCGAAGTAAATTGGCGGTCTCTTCAGTTTCGAGTTATAGATGTTCCACTGTATATATACTGTGTAATTGAATTTTAGGTGACCATGCATAACTTTTAATAAAATATAACTTTTTTTTCAAATATAATTTGAAAGAAACTTAAGGACTCCTTAACACTTGATGCCACAAAGCTTATATATATATATATATATATATATATATATATATATATATATATATATATATATATATATATATATATCAAAAAAGAGGCAAAACATTGCCTGCCATAATAAATTTTACAAAATTTAAACCAAAATTTTATTTAAATTTAAAATTTTGATATCTTTAATAAAGTGCAGTATAAAGTTATGCTGTTAGAGTCTTTTAGCCGACATGGTTATATTTAATTACAATGTTTAAAAAAATTATGAAGTAAGTGTTCTATTTGCTGCACATCTAAAGAAACCACTCTAGTGCATGTTAAGATATACAGGGGGCGTCCATAAATTACAAGAGGCGTTTTATCAAAATTTTAACCCCCCAAAACCCTAATTTTACGTGAGATTAAAAAAGGAATTCAAAAAGGCACTATTTTTCAAACCAAAATTGAAAAAAGGTCCTCCACCCAAAAAGTATCTAACACTGAATAACATTTTCCTGCCCGAAAATTAATAATTTTTTTCCTGTTTCTAGCTGAGGAAAATTACGTAATTATTTGCACAGACTCCCTTCCCCCATGGTGAAATTCACCTCAACCCCTTCCCCCTAAATGTCTCACATAATTTATGGATGCCCCTTACAAGGTGTCCAAAAATTCTGGAAACGCCTAAATACCTCGGATAGTTTCAAACCAAATAGGACAAAATTTATTAGGCCAGGGTAAAACCATACTCTACATTCAATGTTGATTTCGGCCATATTCCCAGATTTTCAATTTCGCAGAAATTATTCCAAAGTTTTAAAATTTAAATAAAATGGTTTGGTCCAATTTTTTTAAGTAATAATATCATAAAATATGATTAATTAAGTAAAAATAATAGTGGTAATAGGTGTAAACCACGCGTAAAATGCGTAGGTATTACCTACCGTTTATACCATGCAACTTTTAAACTGGCGCCTTGTCAGTTTTGACATAGGAAACACCTAGTTCAATTTGAGTTTTTATATATCAAAATGTTCCATCCATTAAAAAAAAAAAAAAATTGGGGTCTCGTTTAAATCTAAAACTTTGAATTGACTTCTGCGATTTGAAGATTTGGCAACATCGCTGATATTAATACTGAATTCATAGCAGGCTTTTTATCCTGAGTACCGAATTTCGCCCAAATTGGTTAAAAATTCTTAGACATTTGAGCGTTTTCAGACTTTTTGGACATACTGTATAAAAAATATAATAAATATTTAAAACTAAGCAAAAACTAACGACCTAATTTAACTATGTATACAAATAATTTTAAAACAAGTATCCTAGTTACAAACATATATTTCAGTTTTTTTTTATATGTTATTATATTCAGATATCTTCTAATTAAAAAAAAATATATATATTTTTACAGGCATCACCTACCGCAACCTCTGCAACAGGATGACAAAAACCACAAAAGTTACTTACTAAAAACCCTTGTAAAGGTAACAAATAAAACTTAAGAAAAAAACAAATTTTGTTATAAAATTAATTAAACAGTGTAAAAGTTTTTATTATTTTAGGAAAAATTAAAATATCGTATCTATGTCATTTAACGAAGTATTTTATTGCGTTTTTGTTTTTCTACTTTAAAAGAATTAAGTATCTAAAATGTATAGAAAGGAAGATTTTAATTGTATACAACCAGGGCCGTGCCTACCGGTGGTGCAAGTGGTGCAATGCACCAGGGCGCAACGCTGCAGGGGCGAAAAGTTGTGGAATAAGGGCGGAAAGTAAAGAAATGAAGGGCGCTTTTTAGGAAGTGAGGTTTTGAGATTTGGAAAGCAGTACCTATTATTTTAAAGCAAGGACCTCAAAAAACATGAAAGAAAACTTCGTTTTGGTTAGTTGGATTGATTAAAGGATGGTTATTTTTTGTTTTTCAAAGTGAGAAACCTTTTTTTTTCTTCTAAGGGCGGCAAATACTTTTTGCACCACGGCGCGAGACACCCTAGGAACGGCCCTGTATACAACAGAGCTCATTCGTAATCGCAGAGATTTACTTATTTAAAAAAGATTCAAAAAACTTTTTAATTATTGATCTACTAGACATTAACATAATCACATTTTAAACCAACGTTTAACATTATTTTATTTACTTATGTAATAATAAAAATTTACAGCAAGCAGTGCTTATAGGGTTAATCCGAAACTGACAGCAAGAAAATTTTTTTTTATACAACAGAGCTTACTTGCCTCTGCAAGGATTTTTTAAAAACATTTCACATAATATCCAAATAATATTCTACTAGAAATTAAAAGAAATAAATTTTGTAGGTACTTACACAGCCAACGTTTTAAAAATATTAATTATGTAGATTATTATTTTAAGTTTGTTGCAAATTTTGGCTTGTATAAATGTAAATTAAAAAAATCATTATATCTTTAAAAATTGAACGACTAAGAATTTTTATTTTGTACTCTTTAAATCATATTTCCGATAAAAAATGTCACCGATTTAGTATTTCCAACATTATAACATATTTAAAAACAAATATCAATTGGTAAAAATGGTCAAAAAATCAATATTTTTTCTAAACATTGTAAAATTATTACCTTTAAATTTGTCTTCTCTACCCACTGACGCCCATTCCTGCTTGAGCTTGTCTAAGACCTCACAAAACTACTGCACTGCACACACGTTGAAATCTAAAAACCAAATGAGCTTTAGAAGTCGCTAAAACAAAGGACGCCAGCTAACCAGCGTTCCGATTGGTCTATTAAAAAATCAAACAAGTGCGACCGCCAATTGGCAGAAAGCTCTCTACTCTCTGCCGATTTTATAAAGCGGTCCTCACACGATCCGTAAAACTGTCTATTTGTTTTACGTCTATTTACCGGGGTATACACGATCATGCAAAACTGTACATTTGTCAAAAAGCCAAAGCTCGCGCGCAAATTTGACCGTGTGTATTAAAAACTGCCACATCTGGCTTGGCATGCGACTCGATGGCCGAGTTTTTTTTTCTCTAAAGAATGAAAAGAAGAGAGTAAAGAAGAAAAATGTTTTTAATTTTGACCGCTTAACAATAAAAGCCTGTATGAAATTTGAATTTAGAAGCTGATTAAATCGGGCGTTTGGACAATTTCCTGTATTTTTGTTCAAAAGCCTTTGCTTTCGATATGGCGTCGTAGACATGACAATTAAAATAGTGAAGGGGCAAATTTTTTCGGTTTTACTAAAATAGCATATACAGTACACTCCAATTAACACCCCATACAGGGTGTTCGAACTCTATACACGAAATAACTTTACAACTGTATAAGATACAAAAATAAACTTAAAATAAAAATGTTTATTTGATACACTCTTTTTACTGACAGTACTAGTTAATATACAAGGTGTCTCAAAAACATAATTTTCTTTGTTAAGTGGGTTTTTAAAATGGAACAACCTCTATGTTTTCCCAAATTTTGACTCTATTATATTATACATCAAAAATGTAAAAAACACACTATACGTCAATTATTGCTAGTTTTTTAAAGATATTAGCAGCAGTATGCTGATATACTAATTACCGAGTAAAAGTTTTCCAAGTAAAAGGAAAATACTATTTTGGTTTAATTATTTTTAGATATTTTAGATAGTTCTGTCACTCTCAGAGTGGCAACTATTATATTAACATGTAATTGATTACCTTCCATTGTAAGAACAACTAATAGGTAAGTTAGCTATTTAATTTATTTTAGATACATATTTACCTACTTGCCCTAAAAACCGGCCCTAATTGACGTATTGCTGTTTTTTTAGTGCAATTAAGTGAATATGTGTCCAAAATAAACTAAATTGCTGACATACCTATAAGTAGGTCTTGCAATGAGAGGAAATTATTTACGTTTTATTATATTATTTATCACTCTGACAGTGACAGAGTTTTCAAAATAATTAGGACCAAAATATTTTCTTTCTTTACTTTTCATTGTTTAAAAATAGTAGTAATTGATGTGTCGTGTGGTAAACATTTTTAATTTAGAAGTTAATAGAGAATCAAAATTTGTTAAAATATATAGGGTGTTTCATTTAAAAACACTTAATTGAAAATGAAAGTTATGTTTTAGAGACACCTTGTATATTAACTAGTGCTGTCAATAAAAAGAGTGTATCCAAATGAACATTTTCTATTTAAAGTTTATTTTTGTATTTTGTACATGGGCTAAGTTATTTTGTGTATAAATGGAGTTGCTACACCCTGTAACACGCAGTGGCGTAGCTACTATAAGGCTAGGCGGGGCCCCGGGCATAGTAGTGAAAAGAAAATATGTGAATGTAGGTGTTAAGAGGTGAAGACCTTTTTTAGGGGCCCTCCTTTAATTTTTGTCCCAGGGCCCCTGCTGACCAAGCTACTCCACTGGAAATACGTTAATTTGTATTCTTAGGGATACATTTTTAACACGCTTTTATTAACTTGGGTTGTAACTATCTATCAATCTATCCATCTGGCTGCCTATGTAACGGAATCTTTGAGCCTAATTTTAACCAACTTCCAGCTATTCGATTTCTTTGAAACTTTGCACACGTATTAAGGACCCATGACAATGCAATAATCTGCAAACAGTATCCCGTTATCCTGCTTTGGATCGCCAGAAAAAGAAATTCCATTATATTATAAAAACAACACCTAGAATGCCATCTGTTGGAAAAATTTCAAACTTTGCTATTAAATGAAGAAGAATTTTTTAGTTTTTACACAATTTGGTTAGTTGCACCATTGGTGTTCAATTTTTATGAACAATAAAAATTAATAAGTTCTTTTACACAATTGGGTTAGTTGCACCATTGGTGTTCAATTTTTATGAACAATAACAGTTAATAAATGCCGTTAACACGCTTTTATTAACTTGGGTTGTAACTATCTGGCTATGTAACGGAATCTTTGAGCCTAATTTTAACCAACTTCCAGCTATTCGATTTCTTTGAAACTTTGCACACGTATTAAGGAAACATGACAATGCAATAATCTGCAAACAGTATCCCGTTATCTTTTTTGGATCGCCAGGAAAAAAATTCCATTATATTATAAAAACAACACCTAGGTTGCCATCTGTTGGCAACATTTCAAACTTTGCTATTAAATGAAGAAGAAATTTTTTAGTGGGTTGCAATATATTGGCAACGGTCCAAACATTGCCTGATTGCCATCTGTTGGCAAAATTTCAAACTTTGCTACTTAATGAAGAAGAAATTTTTTAGTGAGTTGCAATCTGTTGGAAAAATTTTAAAATTTGCCACTCTTGTTCATTAAAAAATTTTTTCGCCATTTTGTCAAGAGTAGCAGAAACTAAAAGATGAAAAATAATTAATAGTTTAAAAACTAAAAAACACGCTTTTATATGCAACCGAACTAAAAATTAGAAAATAATTTTTCATTAAAAAATATTGTCATTTCATAGTAAAAAGCGTGGGGTGATAAATATATTAAATGTTATAATTATTATATTTGCAAATATCTATGATGGAAAAGTTATGAAAAAATAGTAAAATGCACCCCACGCTTTTTACTATGAAATGACAATATTTTTTTTAATGAAAAATTATTTTCTAATTTTTAGTTCGGTTGCATATAAAAGCGTGTTTTTTAGTTTTTTTAAACTATTAATTATTAGTTCTGTTCGTAGAGAATACAAACCAGTCAGCGCCAATCGGGTATTATTATTTAGTCAGGTGACCGGTTGCCAACTGGTCACCAGACGTATTTATTAAATCTGATTGGCGCTGACTGGTTTGTGATTTCTCTACGAACAGACCTATTGTGTTAAAACTTACATATTCAGGGTGATCCCCTTCCTCACCATTATAAACGTCAAAAAGTTCCAATGAGGTCAAGTAATAACTTAGGTTGAAGTTGAAGAGTTTTAAATTCTCGTTTTAATGATCTTTGGTTTTTTAATCGGTTTCATAGTTTCTAAGAAAATTTACCCCAAATACCGGGATCCGTTGCTGGTGGCTCACCCCTATTACTTCTTTATTCTTTAAAATATTAAAGTAAAATTTGGTAAATAGGTATATCACATAAATGTGCATTGTTTTACGAATCCAGTTGTTTTCAATTACTTCCGGTATAGCCAAAAACGACCCTAAGTTTCTTATTTGAAATAGGATACTCGGTATATGCTTGAATAGAAAATAATATTCCGTTAACGATGATATTTACTTAATTTGACATTTTTAACATTAAACCTCTAAACTTTTAATTTTCACTCTGGACTGCCCTAAATGTAAATGTCCTGTCACTATACTCAGAATTCGTAAAAAATATACCGGGTGTCTCGTTTTACATAAGAAAGTTACCGTGGTTTCCAGTCAAACCGGAAGTAATAAATAAAAACACCTAAATTTATAAAACAATGCACATTTCTGTGTATACCTTCAAAGCAAATTTTATTTTGTAATTTGAAACAATAAAATAGGGGTAAGCCATCGGCTACGGACTTCGGTATATAAAGTGAATTTTCTTGAAAACTACTGAACCGATTTGAAAAAACTAAAGACCATTAAAAAGAGAATTTGAAAACACAAAGATAAGGTGTGTAAGTGGAGGGGATTACTTTGAACGAGTAAAAGTTGACACAAAAATGTATCCCCTAAAATTAAGAATTGACGTGTTTTAGGATTTTTTAAAAGTTTACATATAAAGAAATTATACAAGATGGCTCGTTTTAATTGAAAGGTACCGTATGTAACGGGTGTCGGGATTTCGTTACAATCGCAGGGTATCTTGGTTATTATTGGAGATAGATACGGTTTTCACGAAATGTTGCCATTTTTCAATGAAACAAAAGATGAAAAAGGGTTTTTATTGCCCTCCTCGTTTGTGACATAGAAAGCGTTTTTTTTATATTTTATGATCTCCCTCGTATTCTCCTATTTTCTTTTCTAAGAAGAAACTACATTTTTACGGTGGTAGGATATAAGGTTCATAAAATCGTATTATTCCTTTTCTACCATCATCTGTTTTGAAACGAATCGATAAAAATGGTGGTAAAGATGACATTTTGGAACGCCATTTTCCCAAAAACTAATTAAAATAGGTATAACCCGCAGTACATTTATTTTCTTAGAATTGCCTGTCGAAGTGATTTTTAGAAAAATATACAGGGTGTTTCATTTAAAATAGAAAAGTTTAGAGCACAACAAAAAGAATAAAAACCTAACTGCTGGTCAAGGCAAATTAAATATTAAAAAGAAAAAATGCCTGCTGCCGTACTTTTAAACAGTTTTTTAACCGACTTCAAAAACGAGGAGGTTTTTAATTCGCTGCGTTTTTTTTTTGTCTAAGTTACCCGATTACTCCGTCAATTGTAAACCGATTTTTAAAATTCTTTTCCACTCAGGATCGCAAGAAAGAAAGGTACTAGATCTATTGTCTTCTTTCTGCAGTACGTTGTTCGTGCGACAAAGCTGTATTAGCGCCACATTGTAGTAACTCCATCCTTTAACAAAATTTACTCTTTTCCCTGAACTGAGACACTACAGTAAAAAGCACAGATACGCATAATTTGATTGTTTGACATTAGGGGTAATGGTTAGCTTTGGTTGGTTAAATCCTTTTTGTTAATTCGTTTTATTAGGAAATAAAAAAAGATTTTACAAACCAGAACTAATCATGACCCTCCAATGTGACGTTTTACATGAAGAGGTACTAGTAATGTTTTTTAGTGTATGTTTAACGATTTAATAGTAATAATAATAAGTTAGAAAGCAAAAATAAAGTAAAAAGCGAAAAATAAACAATTTAAAAAAAAATTAGACGAACCTCAAAAAAAAACTTACTAAAAAGTTGAAAATAATAAGTTAAAAAAGTCGGGTCTTAGCATATGCGCTAAACTACGAAATGTTAAAAACCAAATAAGCAAAAGCTTTTTATACTTAAAAACAATATGTTATTATTACCAGACTTTATTTTTTTTTTTAATTATTGTTTTTAACTTGTTAGTTTTATTTAATTTTTGTTTTTTTTTTTTTGAAGTAAGTTGCATTTTTTTCTAATGTTTATTATTGATTAAACACTTTTTTAAATGACATTTTTCTAAAAATAAAAATAAAAGTAGTTAACTACATGTTTTTAAAGCTTTTTGAACCCTCTCTAAAAAAAACTACATTTTTCCTTTACCCAGGTGCGGCGCCAGGGGTGGGCGCGCTTGGGTGAGCGCCCAATCTAAATTAATCTCGCCCAACCTGCTAATTGAGCAAGAAGCAAAGAAACGCAAAAACGCGTCGTTCAAAAAAATATTCCTGGCCTATATTTATTTGATTCATATTCAAGACATCCCGAATCAAGAAAATTTTATATAGATGATGTGTTGTCGCAGAAATAAAAATTAACAGTATGTTTCGCTACGTCATTAGAAAGGGATGATTAAAAAACCTTAGTTAGTAACTTTTTTTAATGTTTTTTTTTCGCGATATTGGGTTAAATAAACCCTGAATGATACAATTTTTGCATTCTTTAGAGTGAATTTTCCTTTAAAGCGGTTTAAACTGCCTTATCTAAAAAATCTATTGAAATGAAAAGTAATCTATAAAATTTAAGTGGATTTAAAATTTTTAACTCAACCCCTACCGTTAGGCAGGGCTGGCCGGAGGAAAGTAGCGCCTGAGGCGGCTACGATTTTGCCGCCCTAACCTCAGAAATCAAGATAATCTTAATGTAGCCAGTCCTTTTAAGTTCTATTATACATGATGTAAAATAATGTATAATTTGAATGGGTGAATATTGGGCTAATTTTAAATCAAAAAAGTTTATTTTAAAGTAGGCTAAAAACTTGTTTTTTTGTCATAGAATGATAAAGTTTGCTTTATTATTTTGTTTAAAGAACTAATTTAAAGAACAAAAAACTTTTTCCGGTCAAAGAGTGTTTTATACATACAGTGAGGACCTGTGAGTTCAGAAAAATTACAACATTTTAAAGTTAATGATTTGTTTTTTTGGAAAACACTTGAACACAACGATTTTAATTTTTGGCTGCGGGTTTTTCCCAGTAAATTTCTTTATAAAGGGTGGGCTAAAAAATAAGCCAAGACTTTATTTTCTTAAACAACTTAAAAGTTTTTTTTTCATATTTTTTAATTAGCATTAAATTCTAACTATGGTTTACGTAACATGTCTTATACCTAAAGATAATAATGATCGAAGAAATAATTTACCATCAATTTCTTTTAAACTTATGAAGACATTGAGGTTGGAACACCTGCATTTAAAATTAAAAGATTTATTTTTTGCAGAATGTTCAGACAAGTCGCTATTTCTTTGAATATAGTCTTTTGGTAAATTCATGTATACAAAATGACAAAAAAATTGGTCAAGATCACCAAATTAATTTTTTGAATTGAAATCTTACCATATCACTTTATAAAGTCAAGAGTTATTCATTAATTTACCATTTGTGAGGACACATGCATTGCAACAAAATCTAAAAACACCTCAGGCAAGTACTAAGATGAACATAATCAAGCTTTTTTTTCTAAAACAGAAACCATTTAACTTTAAATAAGTTTGTTTCAACTCACCCGTTTTCAAGGTATAGCTCAAACGGTATTTAAAATTTTGTAATAAAAATTTAAATATAAAACATTAGTTATCGCGTCTTGACCTGACGATGTCACCTTTTATAAGCTAAAGTGTAACAGTGCTGGTGCTTCTCAGTAATGTATGAAAAAGAAAACATAATATTAAGGTAATTATTTACGATATACTTGTAAATAATTAGCTAAATTAAGTAATTCCCAAAGAGATCAACGCGGCGCTCCGGGGTCGCCACAACGAGGAATCGAGGGCGGCGCTAGGTGCTCCTAATCCCCGTTGGTCACTTGCGTCCCGTGGTCATAAATATAACCCAGTTACGCCCCGGGTCTAAAAATATTATTATCCATTTGTGACCGACATGTACAGGTGGCCCAGGTAAAAGAGCCCTTTATTACAATTTAATTACCTTAAAATCTTTTGGCCCAATTTACTTGCATTTTAATAGTCTTTACTAAAATAAAACCCATGTGTAAAGACTCTTAAATTACTGTCAGTGTTATTGTATTAGGGACAATGGTTCTGCTATTATTACAGAGTAAAGGGGGGTCATGGTTAGTTCTGATTGGTTAATTTTTTTATGTCCTTAAGTAAACACGAGACTAATACACAAATTTTAAATCCAGAGTAAAGGTGGGGGTTTTGGTTAGTTCTGGTTAGTTAATTTTTTTTATTCCTTAATTAAACCCAAGAATAATACACACTTTATAAATACACTTAAGAATTCTATTCCCACCTTTAGGGTACCAAACAAGAAGAAATAATTATGCATTTTTGTCGAGGTAACCAAACCAGAAAAAAAGGTTGGTGCGGCGAGACGCAAATGGGTCATACCGTTTTAGGCAGCAGGACGCAAGTGGGCTACACGTCCTAAGAGTTTCTAGGGATGGGACGCAAGTGACCTGCAGCCCTCCTAACGGCCGAGATGTAAAGCACATACTTTATACATTGTACTATACATGCAGTACTTTCTTGGACACGAATGTATACATATTGCGGGTGAGGACGCCCTGACAAAAATATCTAAACCTAAAAGTGCGCCACACTAAAAGAGTTTGGGAATCCCCGATAAAAATAATGCTTAAATTGTTATTTTAGTGTGAAAAGTAGGTTTTTATGTAAAAAAAACAAAAATTTTTGTTTAAGCGGATCATTTTGCCGCCCCTGGAAACATGCCGCCTGAGGCGGTCTCCTCACCGGCCGGCCCTGCCGTAAGTTTTGTTGCAAAGATATCTAACAGAACACTAAAAATATTTTTTTAAAGTACAAAAATCTTTTTAATTTAAATGAAACTTTAAAACTGGGGAATATAACATGGTAATTAGGAACAACTTTTGATTTAAAATAACTTTTAGCATTTTATTACATTTTTTTAAATAAGAGTACTTTAATTCTAAGCAGTTTTCAATTTTTTTACCTACCTATATCTGTAAACTTTTAATAAAAGTAACTAGTGTTAAATACAGTCGGAGATTACGGTCCAACCCTCATAAAAACAAGTTTGCAAATTGTGACATTGAAAAGTTACCAAAGAAAAATTGCATTTGTTACACACTTAAGATGATTTCGGCCCGTTTTGGTACAGCAGTTTGGTTGGTTAAATGCCTACCAACCAATTTCGGGTGTCAAAATAGTGACATCACGCCAACTTTGGTACCCTGTTTGGTTTGTCAAATGCTATACCGTGGCTTGTGGGTCGGTAGATCGGTTTGGTATGCTCTCATCCTTTTCTAAAGCTGTTGGTCTTACTCTAAATTTTATTTCTTTAATAATAAAACATAATATTAATAGTTGCAAATATTTTAATTTAAATATTGCTGTTAAATAAACAATTTTATAAAAACCAATAAACCGTTAGGTAGGTTCTTCTTCTATTTACCTACCAAAAATGTACCAAACGAATTCGGATGCTACCATACACTGACGTAACGGTTGTGACGTAACACATACCAATTGTTACCTACCAAAGTCGGAGTACCAAAACGGGCCGAAATCGCCTTTAATTTACAACACTCAATAATTCTATTTTGGAAAGCATTACAATTCTTCAAATATTAGCTAGGTTTTAGCTTGTCTCTAAAAATGAGCCTCGGTAGTTCAGATTCAGTTAATTTATAACTATGTTTATCATTTAGGATGTCCAAGAATACATCTCTCTGATTCATTAAGAACACATTAAAGTAATGTGACAAATTCCTATAAAATATTTTCCTAAAACACCTCCTTACAAAGATATGCTGCCTTTAAAAGACACCACTAGAAATCGGTTTTCCTCAAATAAATTTTATAGTACTTGGTATAATCAAATATTTTTTAATATGATAAATACTAGTTATGATTCCTTAAAATAATATTCTTGTAAAACATTTGCCTTTATTACTTTAGTTGGCGATCGGCGGACTAACCCTTACACACGTTTTCGAAAAACAACTTTTTGGTTACTAGGGTTGTATTTAATAATTTTGTTTGTCGGTTCGACATAAGCTCCCTCTTGATTAATGCATTCTATAGCTTTAAATATCGAAGATTATGGGACGCTCCACAATGCTGCAACAATATTTTTGGTATCGTGAAAATAAAAAAAATCTTTCTGGATAAGTCTTTTTAGTACTATTTGCAACAGAATAACCTAATGTTTTAAATGTTCCCACTAAACAAAAACTGTTTTTTTAGCTTAGGGTTTAAACTACCCAAAAATACTTATTATTATTTTTTTAATTTACAGGGTGTAAAAATAATTAACACTATTGTGTAAGGTTTAGTCCGCCCCTGACGAACCAATGAAGGCAAATGTTTTAGAATACCATTTTAAGGAGTTCTAACTTGTATTTATCATATTACAAAATTATTTTTTTATACCAAGAACTATAAAAGTTATTCAAGAAAAACCGATTTTCAGCGACGTCCTTTAAGAGCACATATCTCTGTAAGAAGGGACTCAAGGAAAAAAATTATAGGACCTTGTCACATTGTTTTTATTTGTTCTATATGAATTCAAAAGCTTGCCCACATTTTTTGGACACCATGTATATTTTACTTATTTAAATTAGTAAAATTTAATTAAGTTTCCGCATGAAATTTATACATATTATACTTATACCGGGTGGTGCGTCGTATAGCGCGGGTTTGTCATGTGTGATTGGTCTTTTCGAAAAGGTATCTTTCATTGTTTTTGTAAAATGTACAGAGGATACCATATCTAACCCCGCTTAAAATATACATAAGATTTAAAATGTTCCGCTCGGCGGCACACCACCCGGTATAACACTTGTTTTTTTTAAGGATAAAGGCAATTATAATCCTTTGGCTGTAAATAACAGAAAATTCAAATAAAAAGCGGTGTTTACCTTACTTTTAATTTAAAAAAAAAACAATTTGTGTACTAACCTGAATTCAACGGGCGATACGTTCTCCTTTTCTTCTGGGGGAGATGTACTTCTTCATACACTTCTTCGATTATTGTTTGGCATAATCCAGTAGCTGAAGGAAGGTCCATACAGTCAGGGATTAAAATTGCACTAAAAAATAAGTAAATATTATTAAAAACAGTACTTGTCAACAAAACATATACAGGGTTGTTTCACTTATGCCATAGCTTTATAAAATGTGCAGTACTCACAGTCTTCTATTCAGATGCCCACAGTAAACCATATTTTAAAGCTACTATAAAAAAAAACAGCAAAATTTAAATCCAAATTCAATACTGCCAAGAAAAGTCCTATGCAGTTAACTGCAAATTATGCATATTTTAGCCTCTAAAACAACCTTTAACCAAAAATTTTATTTAAAAATCGTGTGAAATAATTTAGAAAAGGTTATTTTACTTAGTATAACCAACATTTTAAAAATCAAACGAATTCTGGGTAGAAAAAAACCGTATTATATACGTCATGCCAACTTAATAAATTTAAATTAACTAGTGTATTGAACAATAGCAGGTAGAGATTAGAAAAAAATACCTAGCAGGTAAACATTTCCGGGGGATGACGCATCGGTCCTGCTTTGTTGTTTCTTTAGACCGCATCTTTTCCACGCATTGGCAAAAATTTGTCACTGAACGTTGTGAAGTGACACGACGTGTATATTAAAGATAAGTATCTTACCTTTAACTTAAGTTTTTACAACTTTCTTGTACTTGTAACGTGGTAAAAACTTCTTGGAGGTAATTAGGTAAAGCTCCTGGTTTTAAGGAAAAGTTTTCCTTTCTGCAGTATCATATCTTCATTAGGAAATTAAAGTCTGGAGCTGGCCGCAGAGTTTACTGGATTCAAACACCGTTTTAGTCTCGGGATCTCACCCAATAACCCAATAGCTGTGCATTATGTCTGCCAAATCTAAGGCTAAAAAAATATTATATACATAATTAGTTGTCTAAAAGAGTATCCATATAATAAAATAGAATAAATTCAAAATTACGACATGATGATTGATTTTATTATTGTTATATACGTAAATTAATAAAACTAACTAAAAAAAACACAAGTCGGGTAATACCATATGGCAGGGATGGCAAACCTTTACGTAACAACATGCCATTTCTGTACACTAATGTAAAAAGATGTCCTAGGCGTGCCGTGAAATACTTTTAGTGAGTAAAAATTTTGAAGAGCAAAACAAAAAACAACAAAACTAAAATAAAACAAGGTCATCAACTTAAAACTTGAAAATGACGTCCTAGGTGTGCAATGAGAAACTTGTTAGCGAGTACAAATTTTAAAGAGCACAAAAAAGTTTCTCTATTCCCTGCAAGGTTAACGAAAAGAAGAGTAGGGTAAAAATAACCATTGTCGCAAATTCACAAAATATTGTTTCAGTTTGTATGAATTTTTTAAATTAATTGCAAAGACTTATTTGTTGCACACTTAATGGACCACCCTGTACCACACCATTTCGGGCACACTTAAAATCCACATACAGCGTGTTTTCGGAAGTTCTTACTAAATAGGAAATTTTTAAATAAAAACTAATCTTTACAAAAAAATGGGCCTCTTCATAAAAGTCCTGCTTGATGAGAAAAAATATTTCCATAAAAATAATTGTATGTTAGATGTACAGGGTGGCTTAAAAAATACTTTTACGAAATTAGTATACAGGTTATTTTCTAACTACGGCACGAAACTTTAAAGGGTGATTTCTTATGTCATTTTATGAAGAAAAGTTTCTATGAACATATGTCCGGAGTTGCCTTGTTTCTGAAATACTTGGTTAAAATTTGGTACGTTTTTTAATGTAATAAAGCGCTTGTAAGGCTTTAACCAGATTTACTTTACTGGGCTCAGTGGGCACAATATTCAATATTATTGAGAGAAAAATGTACGCCACTGGCTTTTCATGTAGTTTTTATATTTTTTTCCTATAAAGCAAGTAAAATACAACTTTTTGGTGTAGTACATTTTTTTGCATCTGAGTTCGTATTTAAGATATTTATAAAATTCTGACTTTTAAAAAAATAATTAACGACCTGTATCTCAGAAACGAAGCAACTCCGGACATATCTTTATGGGAACATTTCTTTAAAAAGTGACATAAGAAATCACCCTTTAAAGTTTGGTATCGTAGTTAGGAAATAACCTTTATCTTAATTTAAAAACTAGTCATTTGTAAGCCACCTTGTACATCCAACATACAAATATTTTTGTGGAAATGTGTTTTCTTATTACGCAGGACTTTTTATGAGGAGGCACTTTTTTCGTAAAGTTGATAATTAAAAAGTTTCCCATATATAGTGTGGGCCAAATTTAACTTGCACACTTTTTAACCAATGATTACTTTTTATCTGGTGCATCAATCTTTTAAATTTTTACGAGGCTAATGGATAGATATGTTTTTTTAGGTTTGTCAATTTTGGTCAAAAAGTTTTAGTCAGAACCGGACTTACGGGACTTTTTCCAAAATGAAGAATTTAGGTTCGTTGCAAAATAAATTTAACTTATTAACAATTAGGCTAATACGTTTAGTTTTATTTAATTTACTATTAAGTTGTGTCATCATCCAACTTTGAAACCATGGTAACATCACATTTTAATTTTTAAGGCAAACAAAAAAAAGTTCTCTGTTAAAGTCGAGAGAAATGCATGCTTTTGGGGCGCATCATTTACCAAGAATAATCATAATAATTCCAGAATCCTCAAATTATTGACAGATTCGCTTTTACTGAATCTTTTCCCATAGTTTGTCTACAAAAAAAAAACGTATTATCTCAATTGTACCTAAATCCCATTTCTTTTGCAACAGAAAGTACGGTCCTGACTAAATCTATTTGACCAAAATTGACCAAAACATATCTGCTATTAGGCCTGTAAAAATAAAAAAAGCGGCACTTTTTTATTGCAAAACCTTTTAGTAACATAAAGCCTATTACTGAATTGTCTAACTAAAATCACCAAGCACTTGTTGATGCAAAACATTTGATGGAAAAATAAATTACTACCTCAACAACTAGCATTTATTCAGAACAAATTATTATACTTGTGTTCTAAATGCTATTTTAAAGTTGGAATCAAATAAGTTGTCCTTAGTAAAAATCTTTAAATTTAATCAATTCATTGCAAACACCTGTTCAGTAGCGGCGTTAGGGTAGGGCGCGGTTGGGCGACCGGCCAGGACAGTAAAGAGTAAAGGCGCGCTTTTCTTTACCGGTCGCCCAACGCAAAGGAAAAGGAGCGCCAGAAGCATTAAAATGTGTGCTTTTTCGTAAATGTAGAAGAAAAGCAGGAAAGGGGACAATAATAAGGGAAAATGGGCGCGATTTGTTAAGCTAAGGAACTTTTTTATTCGATTTTTTTATCCAAGAAATTATTTTTCTTTTTAAGGGCGCCGCCGGAAGTTTTGCCCACGGCGCCGATAGTGCTGAAACCGGCACTGCATCTGTTTAGTGTTAGTGGTACTATTGGGAGAAAAATAAGAGAAAAATTTAAAATGTATTGGAGAAAAACAAAGGATACTTGATTTTTAATAAATGCAGCTAAAATTATTTCTGATGACTTTGTAAAAAATTAATTTAGATACAAGGTCACATGGTAGTAGAGCTTTTCTATTTACAAATATATGTACTTAGACCAAAGACATCAGTATTTAGCGAAAAACAAAAAACATTTAACTGCTTATTGTTTCTTTCATAACAATAATTAATAATATTTATATTTAGTTTCATCTTTCTATAAATACAATTTTGGTATTATAGTACTGATCTTTTAACACGCTTTTTATTAACTTGGGTTGTAACTATCTATCCATCTGGCTATCTATGTAACGGAATCTTTGAGCCTAATTTTAACCAACTTCCAGCTATTCGATTTCTTTGAAACTTTGCACACGTATTAAGGACAATGCAATAATCTGCAAACAGTATCCCGTTATCCTGCTTTGGATCGCCAGGAAAAAAAAATTCCATTATATTATTATTATAACCACTGCTTGATACCACCAAGTGTCATCTGTCACCTGTACGTCCCAGTGGTACCAACCACCGGCCATTTCAAGAGTTCGATCTGAATCGATTTTACTCAAATTTTATATTAGGTTATTTTCAGAAAGTCCATCTGAAAAACTTTGCTACTCTTGACAAAATGGCGAAAAAATTTTTAGTGAATAAACTGGAGCATTTATTTTTAAAAAATTAATTGATATAACGAACTAAAAATGAAAAATAATTAATAGTTTAAAAAACTAAAAAACACGCTTTTATATGCAACCGAACTAAAAATTAGAAAATAATTTTTCATTAAAAAAAATATTGTAACTTGATAGTAAAAAGCGTGGGGTGCATTTTACTATTTTTTCATAACTTTTCCATCATAGATATTGGCAAATATAATAATTATAACATTTAATATATTAAGCACCCCACGCTTTTTACTATGAAGTTACAATATTTTTTTAATGAAAAATTATTTTCTAATTTTTAATTCGGTTGCATATAAAAGCGTGTTTTTAGTTTTTAAACTACTAATCTTTTCTGTAATATATTACTACGACTAATACATTTTTAACCGACTTCAAAATCGAGGAGGTTCTCAATTCGCCGCGTATGTTTTTTTTATTACCTACTTGTTTTATTTTAGAACAAAAATATTTGCATTTAATTATATATTTTATGCATATCTTGGTAAAAATGCTTGCACATATATGCGCATATTTACTTACTTTTTTGTGCCTATTTGCTCATTTCTAGTTATTACCAGATTTTTTTTTTTTAATTTAATATTTTTAACTTGTTAGTAAATTTTATTATTATTAGGGGTGGGGGCGCTTGGGGACTACCTGCCTTTTGAAAATGACTTCTTATTCTTACAGAAAAGAAGTTGGGATCACCATATTTGGTGTATGGGTTGTTTACTTGAATTACTAGAAGGAAGAGTTTTTAAAAAAGTACCGTTTCGTATTTACTTGCCATTTTTGTACAAAAATTAAAAAAGATGACCTTGGCGTGGTATGAAATACTTCTTGATGAACAAAAAAAAGGGGGCTTTATCTGCTTTCTTTTCACTATAATACGTTCTTTCAGTTACTTCAAATTTTAAAGAGCAAAAAAAAAAGGTCTTTACCAGCTTTCTTTTCCCTCTCAATACTTTCTTTCAGATACTTTAAATTTTAAAGAGCAAAAAACCTACTTCAAACTTTCCTAATTTTAGCCATTAAAAAACATCAATATACTTGCGTACCCAAATTTTACGACGCGTACCGACTTGGGCACGCGTGCCATTGATTCGCCATTATTGCTATTGGCTATATTTTATTATGATTAAACAAAAGTTTAAGGAAAAATAAACTTTACGAAAAAAGTGTTCAAGTCGGTTAGTAATACATAAAATTTAGTACTTACTAACCACTTTATAACAACATAATTTATCTTATTTTTTTTAAATATAAAATATGCTTTATTATACTTAGATTCCCGTAGTATATATAGGGTATCCGGAAAGGTGAGGTCAAAAATGATAGGGGTGATAGAGTGAGCCAAAATAATGTTAGTACTTCATATAAAAAAAGGTCTATCGCGTTTCTTTAGGAACGATAGGATATCGATTTAAATAATGTATACCTTTTTGGTACAAAAATAATAAAGGTATGAAATGGTAAAAGCAAAATGTTAAATTTCTCACTGTAAAAAATGCATACAATAAACCAAAAAATTCGTCTCACTCTGTATAATTATGACTTACTGCGGAATTATTTGCCCATGGAAAAAAGCATTGGTTTGAGTTAAATTAAAAGCCCAAGTATTATAAGTATTATTTTTATTGTGGCAACCATTTAAAAGTTAAAAATGAAATACATTTTTGTTATTCTAACTTTGAAGGTCAATAACTTCCCAAGGAAGCCCAATAGACCTCAATAGAACTTTTTATATGAAGTACTAACATTATTTTGGCTTACTCTATCACTTCTATCATTTTTAACCTCACCTTTCCGGACACCCTGTATAAAAAATACGTTTTAATGTGATAGTTTTGTATCTTAGAGGCTAATAAAGTTGACAAGCATATAGGGTAAATATATGAATAATACCAAATCTTAAATTTTTGCTTATGCATTTATGTAAAACTATGGTCTTATTTTTCTCTGTATGTTACCAATAAAACAATTAATTTTTTTTTAACATTTCCTTTTAATACATTTTTTAAAGTTCATACCTTTAAAAAATTACTAAAATTACTAAGGGAACCCAAATCATCGAGATTTATTACTATCTCTATGACATGGACAGGTATTAACGATAATATACAAAAAATACCCATTTTACGTCTTTCATTTTTTTATTTATTTTACAGGTTCCGAAACATTCTAAACGTCTCGATTCTTATTATACAGGTTGACGCATCATACACACCTTGGTGTATATTACTAACTATAGGTACAGGGTGATAAAGTAAGCCAAATTATTGTTAGTACTTCATATAAAAAGTTCTATCGCGCTTCTTTGTACTGTTGTCACAGTACCAATGATATTTGGGCCACTAAGTAACCATATTGTAATGCTTCTTTCAATAGGTAAACAGCTGTTTAAAAAGTCGAAAAATATCCATTTTTTTATTTATTAAAACATGGACGTTTTTTATATGTATTATTAGGTTTAAAAAGCTTATAAACACTATTTTTAATAATTTTATTTATATTTTAAACACAAAAAAACTGGATTTTTTATTACGTGAATAAAATAAAAAAGGCTTTAATCAAGTATCAATTTTTTTTTAATTCTAACTGTAAAGGCCAATATCTCTCTAACAAAGTGCGATACTTTTTTTTATATAAATACTAACATTATTTGGTCTTAATTTATCACCCCTATCATTTATAACCTTAACTTTTCGGACACCCTAAAAAATGTTTAAACACATACGCTGGTACTTAGAAAGTAAAATATATTATTTTGGGTTTTTAGGGAAGCTAAAGAAATATTTTTTATATTCATAAATTTATAAATGTAACATCCTGTATATCAGTTTATTTCTGAATTTAAGGAGTAAAAATAAAATTGGTTTTAACAGCGATTTCTATACTAAAAATGTAATTAACTATTTTTGAAGAACTTATGACAGAAACAACAACGCTTTTTTACATACGAATAATTGGCTGCATGGCAATTAATAATATTATTTATAAATAAAAATTTGGAACATTCAACGTTTAAAACAAAAATATGGTAACAAAGCGATAGGTAAATTTTTCGGCGGGTATATAAATGTGTCATTTTTAAAATAACCATAAAATCCATGTTTTAAAAAGCAATAAACATATTTTAGGAATATTTAAAAATGTACAGAGTATTCTTTTAAAAAGCATGGCTTCCCTTTATCGAAAACTTAAATTTTGTTTCTATTATTTAAGCAATATAATATAATATACAGGTAACAATTAGTACAGTAGGTTTTATTAAAATGTTCTTTTTATGATGAATTAGTTAAAAATCCTCAATATCCTAAAAATCTTATACCTTTTGTATATGGCTAAAAAAACTAACCCTATTTTATGCCTATTATCCACTATTGATCTAATCTGATATACAAAGTATTTCATTTAGAAAACCTGGTATAAATCTTTTTTTAGGAATTTCACTACAAAAGTAACCTTTTATGTGTATAAATTATTATTTTTAAAAGTTACTTTTCTTAGGCCGTTAGAAACATGAAAATATAAATATTTTTATAATTTAACACCATTGTTATAAAGAGACTAAAGCATTTGTGGTTCGCTACCCTGTATATACATTTCCCCAAAAACCTTTAAGCGTATAGAAGGAACAGTCTAAAAATGTAAATTCGGTGCTCTTTGATAAAAAAAAAAACACAAAAAGTTTAAAGCAAATAAATCGGCATGCTTGTCTTGGCGGCCGCCTTTACTATATTTCTTTTATGATATGCCGTTTGATGCAGGTGGTCATGGCACTATGGGATAGAAATTAATTTTTTTGGACAAAATTCTGAAACTTACCAATCTAACTTAAAATGAGGTGCTTTTTACTGGAAAAATATTATAAATTATTACAAATGCTTTTTAGAAACCTAAAACTTATTAAATGTTATTATAAATTTACACCCCACTTAACATTATTATTTTTTATTGTCCAAAATAAAATAAAATGTCAGCATGTTTGGTTAATTCGGTAGTATTCTAATCAATAATCCGACGATTATTATCTCATATGATATACAGGGTACGACAATAGGTATGATTTTTTAAATGAAATACCCTGAATATTATATCACCAGCAAAAAATCTTTTAAAATGCTTTAGAAAAATCCTACATTTGATGTGTCTATCTCAATTAGTTTCGGAAATATGACCATCCAAATCTGAAAAATAATTTTAAATTATTCTTAGAAGCGTAATAGAGATACATCTTCCCAACTTTTTTTATTTTTTAACGTATAAAATAAATAATAACACTGTTTTGTTGGGTAGATTCTGTAGAATCCATATCTTTCATCAGAATGCTTTTACCTTTTAGGATATACAGTGTAGGACAAAACATATTAAATTTTAAAATGGAAAACCTTGTAAATTATAAAAAAATCTTGTATTCTGTATCTGTCCTTACACTCAGAAGTAGCAAAAAGTAGGAAGGCAATTGTAAGTACAAAAACTGATAAAGAAAAAGGTAAAAAAATCTTTGACAAAAGTAGCGAGACTTCGCGAGACTGCATCGGAAACACAACAATAGCTCTTATTATTTAAACTCTTTTACATTTTTTAGTAATCAAGGGTAATAATAAACTAAGAGATTAAATGTTGTATATATATGTTTACTTAAAATACATTTTCAAGTTTCTTATTACCCCAATAGAAGTCGTCATATCCTTTTATAATTTTGCGTAAATGTAGTTTGGAGTATCTACTTTGAAATACACAAGCATGAGCCACTAAAATTTAAAAGTTGCTTTTGGCCAAAATAATGGATTTCTATCCCATAGTGTATTGGCGCGTGGCTGTAAAGGGTAGCGGCGCCTTTGTATAAAATATTCCGATTGCAGGCGGCCTTTTTTATGTTTTTGTATTATTTTCAAAGGGTACCGAATTTGCGCTTTTAAAATGTTCTTACTATAAACATGCCTGACTGCCACCACATAAATACATTTTTATATCTAACAGTTCATGTTTTCTTGATCTAAATATTTAATAAATACATTTTGCTACTGTACGAGGGTTATATTTTAAATGGTGGCTGTACACTTTATTGTTTGAGATGAAAAAATATTTTAAATAAAAACGTTTTAGGGTTTAATATTAACCGCCAGGACTTGCTAAAGAATAAACAAATGACAATCGCAAAGTAAACAAATGAGCATAAACTTGGTTATTTTAAATGGAACACCATGTATATTACTTAAACAACAAGTAATTCTCTTAAACTTAATTAACAATAAATAAACCAAATTATTTGATAATGATTTAAGAAAATCTTTTCTTTAATCTGTAGAGCCCCCTTCACTTCTGATGCACATTTGTAATTCAAATAAAAGATTATCTGAGTTCATTATTAAACAATGATGTTTATTTATTGGTATTTAAGTTTTATAGAACTACTTGTTTTAAGTAAAAAAATAATAACAAAAAACATGTAGCTCCATTTTTTTCAATAAAATATTTATTATTTTTAACAATTTCTTTATTTTAACCTAACCAAATAACAAAAAAAAACATATTTAAAGAAACAAATGAAACCAAAGCCGCCCATGTTAAATTGTCTATGAATCAGAGGGGCTGACTTTTCCAGGATTCAGAGTTATATTCTGCGATAACTGGTAGTCCAAACATAGACAAAATATATATTTGTGAAAACAGGAAAATATTCCCTTACCAATAAACTTAAAATATTTATGGTGTCCCATCTAAAATAAGAAAGTCAGTGCTCATTTGTTTACTTTGCGGCTTTCATTTTATTTTTTAGCAAATCCTGGCGGTTCTTATGAAACCCTTATGGTAGGTTTACATCTGACATTTATTGCATTATATGTATGTCAAATAGAAATGTAAACAATAAAAAAATCTATTAGACATAAATTTTTGACCGTTAACATTTATATTTTCTTTGGTTTACATTAGCCAGAATTGTCTGTCTGACATAAATATCGCGCAATAAATGTGAGATATAAACCCACCATTAAACTTTTGTATTTAAAATATTTTTTTATCTCAAACAATAAAGCCTGTAAACCCTGTTCAAAATATAACCGAACACCCTATACAAATACTACGTCCAATTTGTTAATCCGGCGCGGCGCTCTCTTATCGCTCTCCACCCGACATACGCTTCTCATATAGTTCATGTAAGTAATGCGAACGTATCTGCGAATTTAGATATTCTACACAGCTGAGCCACTCTAATGCATGGCCCAGCTCCAAGCAGAGTCGAAAAATAGAGAGGCCGCGTGCCGTACTTAGCTGGGGGACTGGATTTCGGCCATTATGAATCTAACTTTAGAAAACAGGTGCAGTGCTCCATGGCAGCAGGGTTGCCGGATTTATCAAATACGGTGTTTGCCGACTCATTATGAAAACTGCTGATAAGACATCCCTCTCAAACGACAACATAACATTTTTCATACATAAACGACAACATAGGTCGCATGTGAGTTTTTCAGAAAATTAATAAAATGTATTAAAATTATTAAAAATGGTGTTTGTAAGCCTCTTAGACGTCATAGTACAAGGAAAAGACTGTTTTTTTTTATAATTTTATCACATTTTAATAATTTTTCTAAAATGTAGATTTTTTTATTACATACAAAATGTCTGGATTTAAAATGTGATTTTATAAAAAACGGTCCAAGATATTGATTTAAATAAGTAATATCTTTTTATACAAAAATTTTGAAGAAATCAATCAATGCAAAAGGTCAAATTTGTCACCTGTGTTAAAAATGTATACATAAAATGAAAAAAAAGTCTTCTTGCCCTGTATATTTCCGACACACTAAAAAGCTGTTAATCTATGAAAAGAAGCATTAGTAGAAGGTTATTTAGTTGCCCAAATATCATTGGTACTGTGGTAACAGTTTTAAAGTTATAATTAAAATAGGTTTTTGATCATTTCTAGCTTTAAAGGTCAAATATCTTCCTTACGAAGGGCGATAGCACTTTTTTTATAAAGAACTAACATCATTTTGGCTCACTCTATCACCTCTATCATTTGTGACTTCACCTTTCCAAAAAACCCTGTGTAATAAATAATGATTACTTCCATATTTTAAAAACCCCAAATCAATGTTCTAAATTATAAAATTTTAAAATTCCAAAAACATACAGGGTGTTAAAAATATATGTTTGGTTCCCAACTTAAAATACATTAAATAAAAAAAAATCAAACTATACCACTGGATTCCACGTAAAAATGACTAATAATAAAAGTTTTTACTTAGTGTTATCTTTCGTTTCATTAAAAGGTAGCAAAATGGCAAGTTTTCATTTCTAATAATTCAAGATACCCAATTGCTTCAAAAATTGAGACACCCTCTGTAGTAAGGTGTATAAAGTTTGCAACAAATTGGCAACTTTTTTATGTGTAGTTTTTAAAAAATTCTTCTTCAAAGTTACGAATAATCACCAAGTCATGGCCTAATATTCATATTTTTAAGATTATTTGGAAAAGTTACAAATTTAATTCAGAGGGAACGCCTAAAGTGACCACCCATTTTCTCACATGTTAGCATTGTTTTTTTTAATACTTTTTCAAAGTATAAAATAAACTATTAGTAAACTGTTAAAAAACAAACTTTAGTAAGTAATTTTTTTATAAAATGTTCGTTTTTGGCTGGATATTGGGTTAATTAAACCCTGCATAATACATCTTTTGGATTCTTTAGATTGATTTTTTTAAAGCAGTGTAAACTGCCTTACTCTAAAAACAAATGTAATAAAATAAAGAGTAATTTATAAAATTTAAGTGGTTTATAATTTTTACTCCAATATTTACCAGAACACTAAAATTTTACAAATAGTATTTTTTATGAAGAAAATATATCTAAAAATAATTTTTTGAACGTACAAAAAAACTCTTTTATATTCAAATGAAATTTTTAAACTGGGAATAAAACATGGTAATTAGGGAACAACTTTTTGATTTTAAATAACTTTTAGAATTTTATTACATTTTTTTAAAAGAAGAGTACTTTACTCTTAAGCAGTTTTCATTACCTACTGTCTATATCTTTAAACTTTTAATAAAAGTAACTAGTGTTAAATATAGTCGGAGATCACGGACTAACCTCATAAAAACAAGTTTGCAAATTGTGTCATTGAAAAGTTACCAAAGAAAAATTGGCATTTGGTGGTCCAAGAATACATCTTTCAGATTTATATAGAACACATTACCAAATAATGTGACAAATTATATAACATATTTTTCTAAAACCCCTACTTACAGAGATATGCTGCCTTAAAAGACGCGACTAAAATCGGTTTTCCTGAAATAACTTTTATAGTACTTCGTATAATGAAATATTTTTTTAATATGATAAATACTGGTTAGGACTACTTAAAATAATATTCTTGTAAAACATTTGCCTTCATGGTAGTTGGCCAGCGGCGGACTAACTTCTACACAATAGTAATAATTATTTTTACACCCCTGTATAATAAAGGAATAATACAGTGCTTGTTCAAAGTCAGGACACCCCTCCTAACTTTTCAATTGTTTGGAAAATTTTTCATGAAATTGTGAGGATATGAGTAAAGACATCATAAAACCAAATTCTAGACAATATAGGACAGATATAAATGTCAAACTGACAGCTGAGCGCCATTTAATGGAAACAAATTAAATGAAAAGGGAGGTCTTGTGACACATCATTTTAAAGCTCCTGACAAGTTCTTTATAACCCCAAAATATAGAGTAAATACCTTTGTCGGCACTTTAAAAATTACTCTAGAATACCTGCGTTTGGATAGCCATATCTCCAAAACTTATAAAGGTAGATATATCTAGTGTGGTATATTCTTAAAGGTCTTTTAGATATCTTCTTAATTAATAATACTATATAGGGTGCGTCATGGAAAAGTCTATACTTTTTGTCCCGCCCTGTATCACCCCTATCACCGTTAAATAGATCCGTAAAAGAGCTTTAAGAAAATACCACGTTAAGTTTATCTAACTTTATCAGATTCGGAAATACGGCAATGAGGTATTCAGGTAGTTTCAAAGTACCGCCATTTGGTAGTAAGTAAAAGTATTAAATTTATAGTCTGGGGTTATAAAGTACTCGTCAGGAGCTTTAAAACATGCCCAAGACCTCTCTTTTCATTAAATTTTTCTTTGTAAAATGGCACCCAGCTGTCAGTTTGACATTTATATCTGTCTTCTACTGTCTAAAATTTCGGTTTATGTGGTCTCACATTTTCATGAAAAAATACCAAATAATTCAAAAGTTAGGAGGGGGTCCTGAATTTAGGCAAGCACTCAGAGGCGCATTTACATATTTGCCGCCCGTAGGCTATTTTATTTTCGCCGCCCCTTTCTTCTTCTTTTTTTCCTTCAGAGATATTTTTGAAGAGCAAAGGTCTTCACTTCCATTTCTTTCAATTCATTCTAGGTACAAAGTTGAATTTGAAATCCAACAAAATTATTCATAAGACATAATCTGCCGCCCCCTAAAAGGGCTTCAGCCTAACTCAGCCAGCCTTTTGGTAAATACGCCACTGCAAGCACTGTATAATAGTAGCATTTTAAAATAGCTTAAAAAAGATAGGTACTCCTGTTCGATTTCGATAAAGTAAAGCGTTTAAAAAAAAAACACAACTTTTTTGGTTAACTAGGGTTATATTTAATAATTCTTGTTTGAGGGTTGACATAAATTCCCTCTTATTTTATGCATTCTGTAGCTTTAATTATCGAAGATTATGGGACCCTCCGCAATGCTACATCATTATTTGTTAGTGTCGTAAAAATAAAAATAGTCTTTTTGATAAGTTTCTTAGTACCATTTGCAACAGAATACCCTAATGTTTTTAGATATCCCCACTAAACAAAAACTTGTTTTTGTTTACTATTTTAACTAAGGATTTCAGATACCCAAAAATACTTATTGCTTTTCTTTAATATACAGGGTATAAAAATGATTAACACTATTGTGTAAAGAGTTAGTTCGCCCCCTGGCCAACCAATGAAGGCAAATGTTTTAGAAGAAACTAGCTATGATTCCCGGCTTCGCTCGGGAGTTTATATGAGACCCAAATAACCGTTGTTCTGAATGAAGTTCAAATACTCGACAACAGATGGCGCCACTACACTTAATTTCTAGATGATTCCAAAAATTTTCAGAACTTTGTGTCTCCGCCAATTTGTCAAGAATGAGTGATAATATTTTACATTTTTGCCACCCACAACCACCCACTTCCACCCACCCCGACCAAACTCCCTTACTCACAATGGGAGACCAAGGGGTATTTGTAACCCCGACGGGAAGTTGATCGGAGTTGCGGATGATAGCGAAAATCGTGGACACACGAACGTACATTAGCATTTTATATAATATACTAGCTATGATTCCCGGCTTCGCTCGGGAGTTTATATGAGACCCAAATAACCGTTGTTCTGAATGAAGTTCAACTACTCGACAACAGATGGCGCCACTACACATATTTTACATTTTTGCCACCCACAACCACCCACTTCCACCCACCCCGACCAAACTCCCTTACTCACAATGGGAGACCAAGGGGTATTTGTAACCCCGACGGGAAGTCGATCGGAGTTGCGGATGATAGCGAAAATCGTGGACACACGAACGTACATTAGCATTTTATATAATATATTAGATTAGATTAGATTAGATTAGATTAGATTAGATTTAGATTTAGATTATTTCTTTAAACCAAGAACTATAAAAGTTATTTAAGGAAAACCGATTTTCAGCGGCGTCCTTTAAGAGCACATATCTCTGTAAGAAGGGGCTCAATGAAAAAAATTATAGGACCTTGTCACATTATTTTTCTGTGTCCTGTATAAATTCGAAAGATTGCCCACATTTTTTTAACATCACGTCTATTTCACTTATTTGTATTATTAAAATTTAATGAAGTATCCGCATGAAATTTAAATACATACTATACTTATACCGGGTGGTGCGTCGTAGAGCGCGGGTTTGTCATGTGTTATTGGTCTCTTCGAAAAGTTATCTTTTATTGTTTTTGTAAAATGTACAGAGGATACAATAACTAACCCCCTTAAAATTTACACGAGATGTAAAATGTTCCGCTCGGCGACACACCACTCGGTATAACACTTGTTTTTTTTAAGGATAAAGGAAATTACATTCCTTTGGCTGTAAATAACAGAAAACTCAAATAAGAAAAAATTGGTGTTTGCTTGCGTGAAGAGAAGTAACCTTACTTTTAATTAAAAAAACAATTTGTGTACTAACCTGAAGTCAACGGGCGATACGTTCTCTTTTTCATCTGGGGAAAGCTGTACTTCTTCATACACTTCTTCGAATACTGTTTGGCATAATCCAGTAGTTAAAGGAAGCTCCATACCGTCAGGGCTTGGAATTGTACTAAAAAATAAATAAATATTATTAAAAATAGTACTTGTCAAAAAACATTTTGACGTAAACATTTTGGAAATGGTAACATAGTATAGAATATAAAAATCAAGCCCAAATTAAGGGGTTATCTCATGTGATGGTCTCAAAAAATCGATTATTCTTATTTTTCATAAATCGCTTTCTTCACATGTGTAGAATACGGTAGCAAAGTATTTTTAGGAAATTCGAAGTCGTTTTATAAATGCAGTAGTAAGAAGAAGTTGCTCGGAACGCTGCTTGACTTGGCAGTCGGAGTCCACCTTATTGCGTACAGCCGGCTTGATACCTGGCATCCTTTTATACAAATATACGTTTGTACAAGTTTCTACAGGCTTTAAGAGGAATTTATTAAAATTAATTATTTAATTAAATATTTCCAAAAATTTTGATTTTTTAAAGCAAAATAAAATGCAAAATTCGCGTTTTTTTCAAATATCTACCAAAAGTCCAATTTCTGGTATATTCATTTGATCATAGTTCATTCCGTGCCTTTAGGCTTACAGATTAAAAACGCTGTTAATTTCTTTGGTTCAGATAAGCCAATCAGCCGGAATCGTGGAGGAAGTACGAGCCCATTTTTTCGAGACGGGGCCGTTCAGAACGCTGTATCCTATGTTCTAGAAAATATTTTTAGCTTAAAATTTATATTTAAACTTACAGCTCTATCTATTTACTGGTCGTAGAAAAAAATCCCTAAAAAATAGGCCGTCACATGGGATAACCCCTTTAAAAGGTAACTAAAGCTTCTTCTGGTAATAGTAAAATTCACTTCTCATTTAATTTTTGGTTTTTTTTTGGGAAACATAAAAAAGATTGTTTTTGAAGGTGCATTTTATGCCCTTTATTTATGTTGTTTTAAAAGTTTTATTGTCAAAAAAGAACAATTAAAAATAAATTGGTTTGATAAAGCAACTTTGTAATTTAGGAAGAGTTCTGCTGCAATTCTAAATAGAGATTGGGGTAAATCTAAATACAGGGGCGTTTCACTTATGCAATAGCTTTATAAAATGTGCAGTACTCACAGTCTTCTATTCAGACGCCCACAGTAAACCTTATTTTAAAGCTACTATGAAAAAACAAAAAACAACAAAATTTAAATCCAAATTCGATGCTTACAAGAAAAAGTCCAGTTAACTGCAAATTATGCATATTTTAGCCACTAAAACAACGTTTACTCAAAATTTTTTATTTTAAAAATCCTGTTAAATCAATTTAAAAATATTTTTCGCTATAACTAACATTTTAAAAATTAAACGAATTCTAGGTTGCAAAACAAAAAAACAAAAACCATGTTATTATATACACGTCATGCCAACTCAATACATTTAAACTGACTAGTGTATTGAACACAAAGCAGGTAGAGATTAGACAAAGGATGCCTGCATGTAAACATTTCCGGAAGGATGACGCATCGGTCTTGCTTTGTTGTTTCTTTAGAGCGCAACTTTTCCACGCATTGGCATTAAACGTTTTAAAGTGGCACGACACGAAGATAAGTCTCTTACCCTTAACTCAAGCTTTTAACACTTTCTTGTAACGTGGTAAACATTTTCTTGGTCCTAATTTTAAGTTAGGTAAAGCTTCTGGTTTAAGAAAAAAATCTTTACCGCAGTATCATATCTTCATTAGGCAAGTAAAGACTGCAGCTGACCGCAAAATTTACTGGATTCAAACACCTTTTTAGTCTGGGGATCTCGCCCAAAAACCCATAGCCATGCATTATGTCTGCCAGATGTAAGGCTAAAAAAATATATATATAGTTAGTTGTCTTAAAAGAGCAGCCATATAATAAAATAGTATTTAAAATGACCACATGATGATTGATTTAATTATTGTTATACACGTAAATAGGCTAGTATAGATGGGTCCATATTTAATTCATTCTGAAAGCGATGCCGCCAAGTACACAAAAATGATAAAGTAAATAGACCTTTTGAATGCACATAGCCTCGGACAGAGCCTGATTACATATTTTTAGATAAATAATAAAAAATACATTGCTAAAACACGTATCACCTACTAACAAAACATTCTCTTATTTTGCCTCTGTCCTACTATAAAACCGGTGGCACGTGGCGTGGTACTAGAAACTCGTCGGGTTAAATATTTTTTACTGCAATAAATCATTGTTCACAAAAGGGTTTCTCTACTTTATTATTTTTTGTGTACTTGGCGGCATCGCTTTCAGAATGAATTAAATAGTGGACCCATCTTTATCCCTTGTTTTTGTGGCTGTACATAAAAAAATACCTACTTTAAAAAAATTAATAAAACTCACTAAAAAGTTAAAACTAATAAAAAAAGAAGTCGTGTAATACCATAGGCGAACCTTTACGTATCCACATGCCATTTTTGTACAATAATGTAAAATGATATCCTAGGCGTGCCATAAAATACTTTTTAGTGAGTAAAAAATTTTAAAGAGTGTATGGTGTCGGCCCAACAGGGTCCAATAATAAAATCGGCGCATTAGCGACTGAATTTTTTAAACTACCATTTTTCTACCTGGTGGGTCTAGAATACATTGAATTTAGGATGTACTGTTGCCAAAATGTAGGTGGACAATTAGAGATATTGCCTAAAATCAGAAAAGAATACTAAGGGTAGGTACTTAATTAAACCCAAGACAAATACACACATACATATATTGCAATATTTTGTTTTTTATTAACGTAAATTTGTAGGCCTTTATATGCAATAAATAAATAATAATATAAATGTATCTACAATTTTTTACTTTTTAAAATATTTCACAAAAAAGAAAACAACTGGATGGGAAGAGTTTATGAACAACTTGGCAACAACAATTGCACCTTTGTGCAGGACTTGGGCATTGTTGCCGGGTTGTTTAAATTCTTCCCATCCAGTGTTTTGCTTTGTGAAATATTTACAAGAAAATTAAACAGACCTTTATATTATTATTGTTGTGCATATAAGGCCTACAAATTACACCCAATATAAATATGTGTGTCTTGATCATCTTGAGGCAGTAATTACCTACCTTTCTGTTCCTATTGACTCACGGCACTCTAGACCCACCGGGTGAAAAATGACAGTTTAAAAAATTTAAGTCATAATCTGCGCCGATTTTATTATTGGACCCTGTTGGGCATGACTCCTACACTCTTTAAAATTTTACTCACTAAAAGTATTTTGTAACACTACGTATTGTGCAAAAATGACCAAGCTATGTATTACACGACTTCTTTTTATTAGTTTTAACTTTTTGGTGAGTTTTGTAATTTTTAGGGTAGGCATTTTTTATTATTTTGACACAAAAAAAAACAGGGGATAAGATGGGTCACATTTAATTCATTCTGAGAAACGATGCCAGGTACCGAAATATTAGGTGGAAGGCCCTTTGTGAATTTGTGTTGGCCCAGTATGTCGACGGTTCAGCACTGCGCCACGCCACCATTTCATAATGGGCAGAAGCAAACCCAGTAGGTGATACGTGTTTTGCTGATGCGACCTGTTATCTAAAAAATATGATATCAATCGAATTTTAAGGCATAAGCAGCACGGCATCACTTTCAGAAAAAGCAAGGACTTACCGTACTGCTGCACGTGTATGTGGTCAATCGTCATGATGCATTACAAGTACATTTTATTATATGGCTATAACAAGACAACTAATTATATATATATATATATATATATATATATGTATAGCATATATATATATATATATATATATATATATATATATATATATATATATATATTTTTAGCCTTACATCGGCCGGACTATAATGGCTATGGGTTTGGCGGATCCTGTTTGAATCAGTGAGCCCACGGTCATGCGGTGCTGCCCAGCCTGGGGCATTTTTCTTATTCAGAAACTACCTAACAAAATTGGGACCTTTACCACGTTACAAGTTAGCTTCGAGTTAGAGACTGTCTTCGTCGTGCCACGCCAAACATTGAGAAATATAATGGAGAAAAGATTCGCTACAAAGACAGCTGAAAACGGACCGATACCGTGTCCTTTCGGAAATGGTGATGCAATCTCTGTAATTCAATACGCTAGTCGGATTTTAAATATTGATTGACTTTATAACTAATGTATATAATATAGTTTTGTTTTTGCGGCTTAAGTGGTTAGTAAAATGTTAGTTATAACGAAAATATTTTTAAAAGACACAAAACAAAATTTTGGTAAACTTATTGTTTTCGAATGACTTCAAATATTAACATTGTTAACTGGTTTCTTTGTAACATCGGTGGTTAAATTTTGTTGTTTTGTTTTCATGTTGGCAAGATGCACTGTGGGCGTCTGAATAGAGACTGAGTACTGCGTGCAAAGCTATTGCGCGCCCTGGTGTTCTGGTAGAATTGCGGCAATTTCTTTCTAAATTAAAGGGTTACGCTTTATCCAGCGATTTTAATAAGGTAAAGATGGCACATATAAGGGCATAAAATCACCTTCAAACTTTTTAACAGACAAGGCCAAATGTGGAAACACTATTACCGGAAAAACTTAGTTTTAAAGGGTTATCTGTGACGGCCTGTTTGAGTTTTTCTACGACCAATGAATGGGAGCTTTGCTCATTTTTTAAATACTTCTAGAGGCTATAAATTTGGATCTGAACGGCCATCTCAGGCTCTTCTTCGGCTCAGACTAAGAGTAACGGCGTTTTTAATCAGCCTGAGGCACGAACATGAGTCTGCCAGAAAGTCGTTTCAGTGAGTGTTTGGAAAACACGAATTGCATTTGCTTTAAGCGTCGTTTTTAATAATTAATTTTAATAGGGTGTTCTCCCGAAGCTGGCGAAACGCTACTGCGGCATATGTTGTATGAAGGATGCCGGTATCAAACCGGCTTCAACAAGGTGGACTCCGACTATCGGCGACCAAACGGCTTTCTTTCATACTACTGCGTTATAAACGACTAATTTCTAACAGCCTGTATTTACGTAATGAGAAAGCGAGAAAAAATAAGAATGTCGATTTTAATCATCTTGGTCTTGCTATTTGGGCTTGTTTATATTCTATATGTTACTGTTCCAAAACACGTCAGTGTTTTATTCAGTCTGCACAATAATGTTGCTTTATATTTTAGTACGTTCAAGCTGATATTAACATGAGTTTCCTTAACTACTGGATTATGCCAAACAGTAAAAAGTGTATGAAGAGCAGCTTTCCCCAGATGAAAAGAGACGTATCTTGTTGACTTCAGTTAATGTGGTATTTTCGATTAAAAGTGGTTACCCTCTTCTATTCCACAACATTTGGTTTTCTGACCCAACCAAGATATACAAAAAAAAGACAGAGTGTTCCATACCAGCTCTTTCAGCTTTACATCTCGTCAATAGCACAGAAGTTAATACATTTAAGAAGTAGACTTTTCGAAAGGACCAACACGACTCAGCTCTGCCACTGATAGTCAATGTTCGATGGAATTTTAAACCAACCTGGTGGGGTGAATGGGCGACGATGATCATAATCGAACCTGACGCAGAAAAATGCGGACGAGATCCCTATGGCTTTCATTGACCCCAACTACGAGAGTATCTTAACTAACAAGGAACGCCGCTAGTCGGTTTCCACATAATTTAGCACGGTTTAAAGAAATGTCCCTGATCTGGTCACAGTAATATGTTACCTTCTCAAAATCTTAATGTTGGTGTGATCGATTTTCGCTATCGTCAATGATCACCGTCGAGGTAAGCACCCCTTGGTCTCCCATTGTGTGAGGCTGATCAGGTGAGTGAGTGTTGAATTGATGTAAAATGTGTAGTAATGTGTCAGTAGTGTTCATTCAGGAACAACGGTCTCGCTATCAAACCGAGCGAGAGCCTGGAATCATTTCATTCCATATGAAATGCAATGGCGTTCGTGTGTCACGATTTCTTATCATCACGACTCCCTCATTTCGCGTCAGTACAAGCTGTTCTCGATATGACAAGGCTGATGCGAGTGAATGAGTTTGCAAAAAATGTAGATATTATCGCTCATTCTTAAGAATTACGGCGAGTACAAGTTCTGGCGTTTGAATCATCTGAAATTAAGTGTAGTGGCGCCGTCTGTTTGTCAGTATTTAATTCATTCAACGATTGACGAATGTCATATAAACTCAGAGCAACTCAAAGAGATCTAACTAAAACATTTACTCGTTGGTTGGCCGGGAGCAGGTGCCTCTTACACAATAGTGTTAATCATTTTTGTATACCTGTATATTAAGAAAAGCAATAAGTATTTTGGGTATCGAGAAATCGCCAGCTAGTAGTAAACAAAAACAAGTTTTTGTTTAATTGAGAATGTCAAACTATTGGGTATTCTGTTGCTGAAATGGTACTAGAAACTTATCAAAAGAATTTATTTATATTTGAAATACTAACTATAAAATAATGATGTAGCATTGCGGAGGGTCCCACCAATCTTCGGTAATTAAAAACTACAAGTGCATAAAATAAGAGGGGTGCCTATCAACCCTCAAATAAGTATCAACAACCCTAGACTATTAAGAAAAGTTCTGTTTTACAAACACCACTGACAGGAGTCTAACAGCTGTTTGAGTCTTGCCATCATGATGATCAGCGTACCAAGGCTGATATTGCAGGGGCGGCTGCAGATGTCTTATGGTGAACACTGGTGGATTTCAAGTCGGCCTAGAATGGTGAAGAATGGAGTGAATCTTCTTTCTCAAAATATTATCTCTGAGGAAGAGGGCAACAATAAAATCAACCTGCAGGCGACAGATATCTTCTTGAATGCGCTACTCAGTCTTACTAAATTCAGGACCTCTAACTTTTGAATTGTTGAACATTTTTTCGTAAAATGTGAGACAACATAAACAAATTTTGAACCAGTGAGACGAATATAAATGTCAAAATGACAGCTGGGTGTTTTCAGAAAGAAATTGTAATGAAAAGGAGGGGTCTTGTGGCACATCATTTAAACTCTGACGGGTAGCATAACCCCAGACTATAAAGTAACCATACTTACTGGCGCGACCCTTTTGAAACTACCTGAGCTGCACCTCGTGCCGTATTTCAATGACAAAGTTAACGTGTTGACATAAGCTCTTTTACGGATCTATTAACGTTGATCTGAAGGCCAGGACAAGAGGCTAGCCAGACTTTTTCATGACTTGCTGAAGATCTGTCTAAAGTTTCTTTAGGCTGCTTTATGAGTATGTAATCCCACGCAGGTATTTGGGCCGGTTTTAAGTGCCGACAAGTGACCCCACTTCTATTTGGGGTTATAAACGGGAGGCTTCAAGTGTTGATGGGACCTTCACGCTAAAAGCGATTGTTCCAGTGTCAGCATTCAATCTCAGTTGACGTTATCTGTCTATATTGTCTCTGGGTTTGATAATCTTTACTCACTATCCTCAAATTTTCATGAAAAGGCAATGAAAGGTGAATGATCTATTTACTAACAAGCACTGTATTATTCACAAACATGGGGTGTGCTAATTATTGCAATGATATTGAAAATTTTCGCAACAGGTAGGCAAACTCTGACCCAAAAACAGTCTAACGACGTATGACAAAAAAAATGATCGTGGTATAAAGAAGTTATTTCCCTAAGAAATCGCGTCTTGAATTAGGGTTTTAAGAAAAATACATTATGACGCGTGTGTGTTCTATATAAATCCGAGTGTTTTAACAGACCGCCAGATGCAATTTTTCTTTGGTAACTTTCAATGACTGAGGCCACCCCGAAACTTCTTTTGAAATTTGTCGACTATCTTTATTAAAGTTTAAAGATTAAGATGATAACTGCTTAGTAACTAACAACGGGAATTTCTCAAAGAGTTGTTAAAATCAGGTGTTTTAACCCACTGTGTTTTATTCCCCCAGTTTAGAACTTCATTTGATCAAATTTTTTTGTTAAAAATTATTTTAGTATATTTTTATTTCATAAGAAGCTACTATTTCAATAAGAGGGTACAGTGTTCTGTGTCTATTGGTGAAGTACTCAGTGTTTTTATTTATAGGTACTAACATTTTATTACATTTGTTTTTAAGTAGGCAGTTACTAACGAAGAAGAGATAAATCTGAGAATCAGATATTATACGGGGTTTAAATTAACAATGTCAACCAAGCAGCTGCAAAAAATGCCACCCAAAGTTTGTTTTTTTAACAGTTTACTAATAGTTGTTACATGCTGAATAATAAAACGATGCATCTGGAAAAATAATTGGTGTCATATTCCCTCTAGTCATTATGCTTTCAAATAATCTGCATGGAAGCCATATTTGGTGATCTTTCAACTTTTGAAGAAGAATTTTAAGCTGCCTGTTGTTGCAAGCTGCTCACCCAGAGAGATGTTCATCAGGCCTGGCAACAGTGGTAATCAGAGCTTTCTTCGGCCTACTGAGATAACACTAAGTAAGGGCTTTGTAATAGTCGACGTGGAGTATCAGTGAACATAGTTTGATTTTTAACAATCGGCACGGTGGGAACCAAACTGTTTTTTAACACCTGTATGTTTGAATTTTAAAATTTGGGGTTTTTAAAATAGTAATCATTATTTATTACAGGGTTTGGAAAGGTGAGTCTCAGTCGACAAGTGAGCAAAATGATGTTTAGTTCTTATAAAGGGAATTGTATCGTAGCCTAAATGAGAAGATATTGTTTAAAGTGGGAATATCAAAAACCTATTTAATTAACTTCAAAAACTGTTACCGTACCAATGATGACTGAGCAACCATTATTCTTTCTGCTGTGCTTTACTTTTTAAATGAATTAACAACGTGTGTCGAATGTTCCCGAAACAGAGAAACTTTTTTCGTTTTATGTATACATTTTAACACGGAGAGGCTGACGCTTTACGTGATGTTTCTTCAGAAACAAGATATTGCATCAATATCTTCGGACCGTTTTATAAGATCGCATTTTAAGTCGAGCATCTCTACATTTTAATTATTAAGATGTAATAAACTATGAAAGCAGTCTTTCTTGTGCTGAGGCTTACAGCTGCACCTGGTACAATACATTTTATTGGTACCTGGAAAACTCTGCGACTATGTTGTCATTGTATCGTTGAAGGTGTCTTATCGGCAGTTTTCATATTGGTAACGGCGAAGCACCATGTTGTAAATCGCCATATGAGGCGCGTTTCCCTGGATTCTAGTAATGAGCCGAATCAATACAATAATTTGGCGCGGCCTCTTTGTTTTCGACTCGCTGAGCACAGACGTGTGAGTGTCAGCTAATAATCTGGAACGTCGCCAGATATTCGCATTACCATGAACTATGGCCGCCAGTGGGCGAGGTGGGCCGGTTGCTATTTGAACAGGGTTACAGGCTTTGTATTTGAGATAAAAAATATTTTAAATACAAAGTTGTAATTGAGTTTTATATCTCACATTTATTTCTGTGTCTGTAATCAGCAAACCAAAGAAAATATATAAATGTTAAAGATCAAAAATTTATGTCTGATTTTTATTAATTTTGTGTTGTATAATGCAATAAATATCGGAGAAGCCATAAGAATTTCTTGCCAGATTCTTAAAAAAATGAAGAACAAGTAAACAGTGAGGCACTGACAGGTGGGACACCATGGTGATGACAGGCACCTGGGCTTTGTATATTTGTCTGTTATGCAGAGGCTCTAACTTTCTAGTCCTGGAAAGTCAGCCCCTGTTCCTCCAGACTGGCTGGCACATGGGCGGCTTTGGTTTCATTTGTTTCTTTAAATCTTTATTGTTTGTTGGTTAAATAAAGGAATTGAAAATAATAAATATTTATTGAAAGAAATGAACTATATTTTATTATTTTTTATAAAACAAGTAGTTCTATAAACAAATATGATAAACATCATTAATCGATGGAGCTCAGATAATCTTTGTTTAATTACAAATGTGAAAGTGAGAATATAGGTAAGATACCTGTAAATCGTATCCCGTGTTTGGTTTGACTGTGTTGACAAGTTTAAAGTACTTGTTTAGTAATAACCATGGTGTTCATTCAACCAATTTATGCTCGTTGTTTGCTGCGTTGATAAATTTCGACTAACGACGAGTCACGGCGTTAATCGTTAAGTTTAAACATTAAAATATTTTCATCTCAAACAACAAAGTGTACGGCCTGTTAAAATCCTAGCCATCTTTGTAACAAAATATATTTATTAATGTTAGTCAGAAAACATGAGCGAATCTCTAAAAGATGTGTCGGTGGCGCGATCGAGCATCTTTATCAAATCAGAGCAATTTTAAAGTGTGCGAAAAACAAGCGTCGAATGTGTTCCGCCTACGCCGCCTCAACCACTGGGATAAATCCATGTTTGTGAAAGCTATTTCGTGCCGGTGACTCAACCTTGTGTATTTCAAAGTGATCTTCAGCGCATTTTTGAGTGAATGGGCGACTTCTATTAATTATTAGAAAATGTATTTTAAAGAATGGCTAGCTGTATAGCAGCATTTTAATCTCTTAGTTTATTATTACCCGCGATTTTTAAAATGTAAAAGGCTATGATGTTTCAATCATTTTTGTCAAGGTCCCACTACTGCTGTGGCCTGGCTAACTGTTCTTCAGCCACTTTGGGTGGGTTGATACAGACTACAGACACATAATTTACACAGGGTTTTCCATTTTAGACTGTATGTTTTGTCTATATCTAAAGGTGAAAGCTTTGTTCTGATGAAGATGTGATTCTGCAAGTACAACAGTAGTGTTACTCACTATTTTTATACGTAAAAAATAAAGAGATTGGAAGATGTCTCTATTACGCTTTCTAAAGATATTTAAAATTATTTTCAATTTGGACTGTTCGAAGGTAGTGAGCACACAGACCTCGAAATATGTCAGGATTTTCTAAGCTTTTAAGATTTTTTATGATACTGCCAAAAAATCATACTGTGTCTTCCTATGTAATGGTAATAATCGTCGGATGTGATTACCAAATTAACCAAACATGCTGATATTTATTTATTTTGAACAATAAAAAAAAATATTGTGATGATAACTGATAGGTTTCTAAAAAAGCATTGTAATAATTATTTTTCAAATCAGCGCCTATTTCGGTGCGTTGATAGTTATCGAAAAATTAATTTCTCTGGTCATAAATCAGTCACAAACAACCTTGAGCGACCTGCTTCTTGATCCTCAGTTATTGTGTTTGTATGCCTTAGGGTTTTTGAATCTCTTGAGTCGGCAGATACAAATCTTTATTCTGTATAACAATGGTGTTGAAATTGCTGCGTATTTTCTACAACGACAGAAAATAACTTTAAAAAAATGTGGTGGTGTTCACAAAAGGTCTCTACAGTTTTCTAAATGAAGCTGCTATCAATAATTGAGTAATAGTATAAAAAACAAGGATGAAGATTTTAATATAAAAGATATAAATTTTAGAGATGTGAAGTTTCTAATGATATATGAAAAAATTATTTAACAAGCTATATTTTGAATATCTCGTATATTGCAAATATGAAACAAAATTAAGTTTTCATCATATATGCATTGCAAATATTCTAAAAATATGTTTATTGCTTTTACAAGCTATGAATTTATGGTTATTTTAAAAAATGACACGTTTACCAACCGAAAAATTACCTATCTTGTTGCCTCAACCTGTTTTCGCTGATTGAATCAAATTATTATAAATAATATATTAATTACCATGCAGCTCAATCTGTAAAAAGCGTTATTTCTAATCTCAGTTATGGTTAGCTGACTACAGTATGAAATATTCAGTTGGCTGTTTTTGTACTATATAGTCTAGAGTAACTAAATATAGAGATGTTAAAGTTATCGTTTATGAGTCTCAAAAATATTGTTAGCTCTACAAAACCAGAAATATTACTATAAATATAAGCATCATCTCATTCGTTGAGCCTTACAGGGTCCAATAAAGGTTATCAAATGTTAGAGTGTCATCAAAATTAATATAAGTATTTATAAGAAAGTATCTTTTGCCCTACAAAGAAGTATTATTTACAAAATTAGTCGAAAAGAAAGATTGATAACTGATTAAAGAAACGCATACACATTCGCAATGCCCGGTTGTTTAAATATATCGATAAAATTATTAAAAAAATGTGTTCTGCATATAAAAAACATCCGTGTTACAAATAGTGGTTATTTCGACACAACTGTTCTATTAAAAAGGCGTTCACTGTCTCAGTTTATGACCAATGATGTTCGATACTATTGTTTCTTCAATGAAAGCTTTGTCATTTTTTATATGGAGTACCAAACATTCTAATTTGATAGCGCATCACCCTGTACCCTATAGTTAATATACGAGTCATGTATAATGATCAGGAACATTAAATCTTTCCCGAGAACAAAAAATAAATAAAAAAATGAAGACATGAGAATGGTATTTTTGTATATTTATCGTTAATATATCTCCATCAGAGATGTTGATGATCTCTCCTCTAGCTCATTACAATGTTTTAGAGGTATGAACTACAAAAATAGTAGAAAGATATTAAAAAGACTAATTATTATTGTTATTTATCTAGAGAAAAATAGTAGTTTACAGTAAATTCTAAGCAAAAAATTAGATTGACGTTATATATTTACCCCTATATGCTATCAGCCCTGACCAGCCTCTGGGTCTAAACTATCACTGTTTTTGTGTTACATGAAGAGATCAATAAGAAAATGGGGTTGAAAAATAGTGCAGGTGTTGATAAGCCCAGTATATAAAAGTTGTGGTCATTAAGGCTTTCTTGAAGTGTCAATTCTAATTATAAAGAAAATGTATTTATTTTTAACTTTAAATGGTTGCACAATAAAAATATTACTAATACCAGACTTTTAATTTAACTCAGAGCTCAATAGCATGGACATCATGATAATCATAAATTATACTGAGAATGAAGACAATTATCTGTCATTTTGATGACCAGCATTATTTACCTTCACTATTTTCATATTTTATTTACCTGAAAAGTACCGATATTTAGTGTTATATATGTTCTTCAAGCGCGACAGACCTTTTTACGCATATGATAACTGATTATTTGGGCATATACTTCTATATTTTGAACACCTCACGCACTTCGTTGCCCCACAGATCTAATATCATTAAAACATATTTTTATATTTAAAAAAATAAGACAGAATATAATGAAAAATTTATAAAGAAGATGATTGATGAAGATACTGAAATTTTACAACGATACTAACCGACTTAATTTTTTTCATTAAGAGTTATTTTCCTGAAACTTTTAATCCATCAATAAATATAGCCAATAACAATAATAACGATCTTCTTTTTATCTTAAAGTCATTATAATCATAAATTTAATTTTCTCTCAATGATCTTTTAATCAAACAAGTGGAGAAAGTTTGATATCAGATTTTTTTAAAGCTCTTACTAAAATACAAAGTATCTGAAAGAAAGAAATCGTGAGAAGGGAAGAAAGCTGCGTCAAAGACCACTATCACTAAAATTGAAATAACAAGACTTCATCAATTATCAGTGAGAAAGAGCTGAAATCAGGACTCCCATCAGTAAGGAGGAGGAGAAGCTCAAGTACTAAATGTTCAGATTGTAATAGTAATAGTAAGAATGCAAAAGCATTGTGAATTGTTTGCGGACTGCCTTGCATCAGTTTGGTCTTCACGCGGATCTGCCAGTTAGATCGTTGCTGAGCTGACGGCTTGTTGCCACCATACAGTTCACCCAGTGTTAATTGACTGTCTGTTGGTGAAATGACAAATGTTGCATAATCAAATAAAGTTCCAAAAAGTGCTTATAATACTAGACTTCTTGTTTGCAGTCTGTCCAGTTGCATATGTTTCTTGTTGTTGTAAGTTGTTTTGTTGCATCAGCATGGCGAATTTTATAAAGTTATAAGCGAAGCAATCGAAAGGGGTTATCTGGTAGTTTTGAACATTTAGTTTCATGATTTTTCAATCATGATAGGGCATAACAGTAAAAAAGGAATAGCCTTTATTTATGACATTTATAATAGTGTGGCAGCTTTAAGTATTTTCTCCCATCTAATGAGTTTATACATTTGTTTGTACATTAAAATTGTTTTTTTTGAGAACATTGTTTTTTCATGTCATGTTTCTACAGTATCAGTTCTTTAGTTTGAATTCGAGAGGAACTGTTTCTTGCCTTGTCAGCTGATGACCTTTAAGCTTTTGCAGAAAGGCTTCTCTCTCGCCCAATGTGTTTATACGTTGCTGTTGGTTTACATCATTTTTGCTATTGAAGAAATTTTCACGGCTTGCATATGGTTGTGTGGGTATGAGAGTTTTCCAGCTACTGCGGTTTTTGAGCATCGTGAGGTTGCGTGTTATCTCATGCGGTCCAGCTGGTTTCAAATTATTGAAATATTCTGCATACCTTTGTTGGATGCATTCTGCAGGATAATGCCACACGGTGTTACCATAGCATTGTACCGCCACGAGTTCTGTGATATGGCGTCAATGTGTTTTTGTAATCTGAGTGAAGCGTAATGTGTGGCGTCAGTAGTGTGTGTGTAACGATGTGTAAGCGTGTCAAATGTTAATAATAATGTTTGTTTTACG